>APFE030846369.1:21288-113723 GCA_000404065.3 Pinus taeda
CACGTTTATTCATTTAATTTTTACACTTTAAATCAAAAAAAAATTTAAATCAAAGTCATGACTTTCAGTTGACTTTGACTTTGACTTTGACTTTGACTTTATGAAACTTTGACTTGAAACCTTTTTGGTGGGTCCCACGTTGCTTGCCACATCATCCTTGATCATCTGCTTAAATTCCATGTCAAAATTTGACTTATTTTGACCTTGGAAATTTTTTTAAATTTTTCCAATTATTCATTTTTTTGAATTTTTTCTTCATTTTTGCCACTGTCACTGGAAAATTTGCCTTTTGATGGACTCTGAGTCATTTTTTGACCCCCAAAGTAGGCTCTAGGAGAATGCTGGGCCTCTGAGGATGAATTTTGACTGGTCATACGCCCCAGGCATCTCCTAATGCCACTTATTTATGCCTTTATACAAAAATTAATTAAAAAATCCCGTTTTGCGGGAAATTTTTAACTATTAAAAAATCCTACCTAGACTTAGCCAAATTCCACGAAACTTTACGTGTGATCTAGTATGGTAATATACATCGACCCTAGACACTAAGATGTGTCAGGGGCTCAATCTTCAAACCGTCACCTCGGCTTTGGGGTGTGCACGAGTGAAAAAATCCAGAGAATTATCCCCCTCTGAAAAAAGAAAGGAAACGAAAGGGATAATTCACCGGATAAAAAAAACACTCCAAGGTGTACTCGTTTGCTGATCGAGTCCCACATCCTAGGCCTGTTACAAATTCAAGAACATCATACTAGCATCACTTATTACAATTCCCCGTAGGGTGTGGAATCTGGGTACAGAGAAGAAATATGATGAGAAGATAGAAGGAGAGTTAAAAAACTCTGTTGACTGATGACATCTGATGGTACAAGTGTCTTCGGGATCATCCTTGGGCATGGAGTCGTCAAATAATCGTCAGGTGCTACTCCAGCAGTCAACACTGCCAAACTTGCAACCCTAGGAAGAAGTGCATTCGTCCCAGATCCTTCATATTGAACTTTGTGGCTAGATTTTTCTTGCAGTCCTCAATGAGTCTAGATGATCCTGTCAGAAAGAGATCATCCACATAAAATACTAAGATAAGCGACTCGTTCTCTAGGACCAGATAATAGAGATTCGGATCCACGTCACTCTTGATAAACCCCATCTTCTCCAAGTAGCCATCTATTCGACCATACCATGCTCTCGGTGCCTACTTCAGCCCATACAACGCTTTCTTCAGTCTGCATACATGAGACTTCTTCTCATGAGTTTCAAATCCCTCTGGTTGTTCAATGTATACCTCTTCTTCTATTACTCCATTCAAAAATGTCGTCTTGACATCCATCTGATGGATCTCCCATCCCATCTGGGCTGCAAGAGATATCACTGTCCCAATAGATGTATACCTGGCTACCGGGGCGAAGGTTTCCTCATAGTCAATCCCTTCCTTTTGAGCATACCCCTTAGCTACAAACCTGGCCTTGTATTTCTCAACATTGTCGTTTGCAACATATTTGATTTTGTAGATCCGTCTCGAACCTACCATAGATCTGTCTTGAGGTCTTGACACCATCTCCCAGATATCGTTCACCATTATGGAGTTATACTCGTCTACCATCGCATCTAGCCAGACCTGATACTGTGCTGCCTCCTTGAAACTGAAAGGCTCTCCATCCTGAGTTACTAATGCCTGATATCTGTTTGGCTATTTTCACTCCCTCTTACTGTTCCTTGGCTCATCGATGAAGTTCTCTGCATCATGTAGAATCTGACAAAGTTCCCTGCTACTTCTTCCTCTGTGTAATATTCCTAATTAGCCATGGCTAATTGGAATATTTGATTTTGCTCAATTTTGCCTTCTATAGTTATTTATAAATAAAAAGGTGAGGAAAGGGGGACATAACTCACTTTTTGAATAAAGTCACTCCCTAGTAGCACAACGTTGTAACTTAAAAGGGGAGCCAAGGGGGCCAAAAGGACCACATAGAGAAGGGGGCCAACATAGACACTTGGAGGGACTGCGCAGATGGAGAAGAGCACATGGCAAGAGTGAGGCTACGTTGGAGGAGGTGGGCCTTAGGGTTTTGAGAGAGGCCAACTCTATAAAGGAGAGAGGAGCCTCCTCATTTTGGCATTCGATTATGTTGCATTTGAGCTAGTCACTTCGACTTAGAGCATGCTGGCTGTTTACTTGTCTGCAGCATTGTTTAGTGCATCGAGTGTCTCCGTTCGAAGATCTCACTTTTAGCCCTGGGGGACTTCGAGTGCCTGCTCGGGCAAGGTAGTTTCATCAGTCTTTTGCAGAAGGATCGATCTTTGGAGTTGAGGAGGAACTGAGCATTTTGATGACTGCGCAGTCTTGAGAGAGGAGGACGTAATCTCTTTTGGTAGAAGCAGCTCCGATTGGGTTTATGTGGAGGATTTGAGCTTGGAGATTGAGCAAGGGATCAGCCCTTGCATATTGGAGGATTTTGGCAGAGTCTTGGGCAGAGTTTTGGAGGATTCTCTTCAGTGGCAGCGCAGAGCCTTGAGGGATAGTGTAGATCCTCAAGGGGGTGATTTTCGGGGGTCAGCTATTTTAGAAAAGCTTTCTGGGCTTTTCTGGGTTTATTTAGCAGAGTCTGATTCTAGAGTCTAAGCATTTTCTGAGGAGGGGAACAACCCGAAATCCTCACTTGATTCTAGCAATAGTGGCACAGCAGTTCTTTAGCAGCTTGGACGCAGTTCAGAGAGAGGCCATTTCCTTACCATTCTGAGTGTATTTCTTCACTTGCCTTGTGCAGGTCGAGGTGCTATCTTTCTGGTCGCCTCTTGTACTCTGTCCATTACTGAGTATAATAAAATGGCTTAGCATTTCTCTCTGCATTCCTTAAGTATCTGCTTATATTCCATGTATACATTATTGTATGTTGCACTACTGTTATTTTTATCTCTTTGAGCTTCTCGGCTACTATACCACTTGTGTATTTTTCTCCTATACTTTTAGATAGAGCCTGGAAAGGGCCAGGTAGCCTCCGGATCTCGTCCTCTTTTCAGAGGCAACATATCTGGTAAGCGCCCTCCCAGTCCATCTCTGGTTGGAGTTTGCTTGTGTTTGAGGAATATCCTGAAAAGGGATATTACAGTGGTATTAGAGCATAGATTTGGCTCAGCCTGTGGAGCTAGCAGTCTATGACACTGAGGGAGAAGCCCTACATCTGTTACAGAGGTAGGAAATACAGAGATATTGAGCGTAGGTTGGAGAACACCTATGGAGAGGGAGACTGTGTTCGGGTGGTGGACACAGAACAGGAGGAACCTGTGGTGAACACAGAATAGGAGGAGCCTATGATGGACGCAGAGCAGGAGGATCCGATGGCAGATGAGGACAGGAAGAGGTTTGCGGACATGCTCCTCAAATTAGTGCAGGATCTGTCGAGGCAGATCAAGGTGATGGGGTAGAGATTCACGGCAGTGGAGCCTAGACAGCGTGAGAACCCACGGGTTTTCCAGGTTGGTGAGGGATCAGGTACATCCCACCATTTGCTAGAGCAGGGTGCCACTCAGTGTGATACTACTCAGTAGATGGCCTCACATGCCCCTACACGCTCTACCATGCCCACTTTCCTAGGAGCAGACACAAGGATCGGAGCCCAGCAGGAGGTAGAGTCCGGTCATATGGGCGATTATTTTGCAGAGTACCTGGCCTATGGGCAGGAGTTCAGGGATGGTCTCTCATTCAGAGACTTTGTTAAGCTCCAGCGGGATAGTAGACCCCGCGACTATCACAAAGGATACCGACATTATCATGATGGAGACACCCACCGCACAGCTAGTAGTTTCCACTTGCCTACGTTTGATGGTTCATCAAACAGTTCGGCAAAGTCTTGGGTGGAGAAGTTGGACATCTATTTCCAGCTTAACCAGATGTTGGAGACAGAGGCCATCAAGGTGGTGACATTACATTTGGATGGTGAGGCCCAGGACTGGTGGTTCCATGGGATGGTTACACTCGGACACTCCACAGTGATGACATATGCCGAGTTCACCAGGAGATTGATAGAGAGGTTTGACCGGAGGGATTCGAAATAGCACTTTGTTGAGCTGACGAGGCTCAAACAGACCGGGAGCCCAGAGACCCACATTGCAGACTTCTTGAGGGTTTCAATGATGGTGCCAGATCTATCCGTGGCACGAAGGATCTACATGTTTGTTGAGGGGTTAGCAGAGCCACTTCGAGGTCTAGTTAGATCCACTAGACCAGCCACACTCCAGGGTGCTATTAGCGGGACCCGGGACTTACAGGATGCCTTATCCAGGGCCCGGACACCTTACCCCCAGAGACAGGCTTTCTAGCCTAAGGGGACGGACGTCAGGATTCTGCCTCCAAAGGGGAATCCAGGACGAGCACAGATCGATGATGATGCCAAGAGGGAGCTGAAGAAGAAGCGGTTGTGCTTTACCTGTCAGGCGCCGTGGGCACCAGGACATAGATGTGCTGCTGGCAAAGCACATTTTATTGAGGTCTTCTCCAAGAGCAACGGGGAAGAGGATGAGGAGGATGATGTGGAGGTAGGAGATAGTCATGCCGCGCAGGATCCTTTGCCACCTCCACCACCAGCAGCAGGTGGTGCAACTTTTGCACCTACCGGAGGGGCCCTTGCAACATTGCGAGGAGTTCCCAAGTATTTGACACTACGCGTACGGGGGATAGTACGTGGCCAGCGAGTATCAGTTTTGGTTGACAGTGGGGCAACCCACAACTTCATTAATGCACAGATGGTTGAGCGGAGAGGTATATCAACAAAGAGCTTCGATGGATTTTCAGTTTTGGTCCCAGGAGATCAGACCATGGTGTTTGCTCGTTATGCCCCAGAGTTATTAGTGACGATGGGCACCTACACACTGATTGACCACTTTTTCGTTGTCAACATTCCGGACACCAACATGATACTGGGTGTTCAGTGGCTTATCACTCTAGAGAAGGTCATGACAGATTGGAAGGCCCTAGAGATGGAGTGGGATGATGAGAAGACAGGGAGGCATGAGAAGATATGGGGACAGCACACATATCCGCCTCAGACTGTTTCGGCTCATCGGATGGAGGCAGTCTTCCGGAAGGGAGACGTAGAGTGGGTAGTGGAGCTGTGTGCATCAGAGGCAGGGACTATAGGGCAGACGGTGCACCCAGAGATACAGTCCATCCTTGACCAGTATGCCACTGTGTTTGGGGAGATTCCGCCGGGACAGCCACTGGACCGGGGGTTTGAGCACACCATTGAGCTTGAGCAGGGCATACAGGTAGTGATTACTACCCCCTATAGGCACCCCAAGGCCTATCGAGATGAGATTGAGCAGGCCATTTAGGAGTTGTTGGCTCTTGGGCACATTCGGACGAGCACGAGTCCTTTTGGTTCTTCCATGGTGTTGGTGAAGAAGAAGGACGACACATTGAGGATGTGCATTGACTATAGGGCCCTGAACAAGAAGACACTGAAGAACAGGTACCCCATACCCAGGATCGATGAGTCGATGGATGAGTTGAGAGGAGCACAGTTCTTCTCAAAGATTGATTTGAGATCTGGGTACCATCAGATTCGCGTGAGGGAGCAGGACATTCCCAAGACCGTCTTCAGGTGTCACTATGGGCACTTTGAGTTTTTGGTGATGCTGTTCAAGCTAAGCAACGCCCCAGCTACATTCCAGTCTTGCATGAATCACATCTTCCGCAATCACTTAAGGAAGTTTGTGTTGCTGTTCTTTGATGATATCCTCATTTACAGCAGGACTTGGGAGGAGCATCTCCAGCACATTGAGACAGCGTTGCGCATCTTGGAGGAGCAGCAGTTCTATGCCAAGCTCTCCAAGTGTGAGTTTGGGTTGATGGAGATGTTGTATTTGGGACACATCATAGGGGTGGACGGAGTGAGAGTACACGAGGAGAAGATCAGGGCCATTAGAGATTGGCCGGAGCCGAGGAACGTGACAGAACTTCGGGGATTCATTGGCATTTGTACTTACTACCGGAAGTTCGTCAAGAGTTTCTCACAACTCACTGCACCCCTGACAGATCTGACGAGGAAGGGGGCATTCAGTTGGTCGGATACAACGCAGCGAGTCTTTGACAAGCTCAAGGAGGTTATGAGCAGCTGCCCAGTGCTTGCATTGCCGGATTTTTCGCAGCCATTTGTTTTGGAGTGTGATGCGTCGGGAGAGGGGATCGGTGCTGTGTTGATGCAGGGAGGTCACCCTATAGCCTTTGAGAGCTGGAAGCTCCTTCCGCACGAGAGGTTGTATTCTATATACGACAAGGAGATGCTGGCCATTATGCATGCATTGGCCAAGTACCGACAGTATTTAGTGGGTAACAGGTTCAGGGTGAGGATTGATCACAACAGCCTCAAGTTCTTTTTGGAGCAGAAGCAGCTACAGGAGAGACAGCAAAAGTGGATCAGTAAGATCCAAGCGTATGACTTTGACATTGAATATGTCAAGGGTAAGAACAACGTGGTAGCAGATGCCCTTTCACGTAAACCAGCCACGTTATCTCTTATGAGCTTGGACACAGACTGGAGGGCTCGACTCTTAGTAGAGTACTCCAAGGACAGATTTGCATGTGAGGTTCTGGATGGGCAAGTGGCAAATGACAGGTACAGGGTGGTCGATGAGATCATCTACTACAGGGACCGGATCATCTTGACTGAAGGATCTCAACTCAAGAAGAAGATACTTCAGGCATCACATGATTCACCTTTGGTCGGCCATCGGGGGTTTACCAAAACCTATAGGGCCATTAGAGAGAGGTTCTCATGGAAGGGCCTCAAGGAAGACGTACTCCAGCATGTCCGAGAGTGCGATGTTTGCCAGAGGAACAAGGGGGAGATGAACCATCCCGCAGGATTAGTACAGCCTCTTCCCATTCCGGAGGGGAAATGGGAGTGTATTTCGATGGACTTCATCATAGGGTTGCCCATGGTACAGGGCAAGGATTGCATCTTTGTCATCGTTGACCGACTGACAAAGTACACACATTTTTTCGCCAAATCTGCACACTACACAACAGCGCAGGTGGTCGAGCTGTTCTTCAGAGAGGTCTTTAGGCTACATGGTCTTCCTAAGACCATCACCAATGATGGGGACAGTCGTTTCATGGGCAGGTTTTGGGAGGAGCTTTTCCGGGTGGTGGGGACAGAGTTGACACCGAGTACCAGTTATCACCCACAGACGGACGGGCAGACAGAGATAGTTAACAACTGGTTGGAGGGCTACTTGCGTAACTATGTCAGTGGGCAGCAACAAGCATGGCTGAAGTGGTTGCATTTGGGGGAGTACTGCTACAACACTACACATCACATGTCCATTGGTATGTCATCATTCTATGCTTTGTATGGATATCATCCCTTATCTTTTGCTGACGTGATGTTTGGTGCTAGCAAGGCTCCAAGAGCCAAGATTTGGATCCAAGAGAGTCAGGATATTCTCCGAGCTCTCAAGGATAATATGGCTACAGTGCAGAACCAGCAGAAGTTGTATGCCGACAGGGGTAGGGTGGAGAGACAATTTGAGGTAGGGGACTTCGTCTACCTACGATTACAGCCATATCGACAATCGTCACTGAAGTAGAAGGGGGTTGAGAAGCTCAAGCCCCGCTTTTATGGGCCATACAGGGTGATACGCAGGATTGGACAGGTTGCGTAATAGTTGGAGCTGCCCCAAGGGAGCAAGATTCATAATGTTTTTCATGTATCATGCCTAAAGAAGGCATTGGGGCAGCATGTGACAATGACAGATGAGCTGCCACACACGGATGATGAGGGGCATTTGGTGCTGCAGCCAAAGGCTATTATTGATACTAGGGAGAGGTAGTTGCGGAGCAAGACGGTCCGGGAATTCTTGGTGAGGTGGAAGAATTTACTGGATGAGGATGCCACTTGGGAGAGTGAGAAAATTTTGCAGCATCCATCACTTCAGTTGCTTAAGACAAGCAACATTTTGTCAGGGGAGACTGTAATATTCCTAATTAGCAATGGCTAATTGGAATATTCGATTTTTGCTCAATTTTGCCTTCTATAGTTATTTATAAATAAAAAGGTGAGGAAAGGGGGCCATAACTCACTTTTAGAATAAAGTCACTCCCTAGTAGCACAACGTTGTAACTTAGAAGGGGAGCCAAGGGGGCCAAAGGACCACGTAGAGGAGGGGCCCACGTAGACACATGGAGGGACTGCGCAGATGGAGAGGAACACGTGGCAAGAGAAAGGCTACATTGGAAGAGGTGGGCCTTGGGTTTGAGAGGGGCCAACGCTATAAAGGGGAGAGGAGCCTCCACATTTTGTCATTCGATTATGTGCATTTGAGCTAGTCACTTCCACTTAGAGCACGCTGGTTGTTTAGCTTGTCTGCAGCACTGTTTAGTGCATCGAGTGTCTCCGTTCGGAGATCTCACCCTTAGCCTTGGGGGACTTCGAGTCCCTGCTCGGGCAAGGTAGTTTTTAGCAGTCTTTGCAGGAGGATTGATCTTTGGAGCTAAGGAGGAACTAAGCATTTTGGATGACTACGCAATCTTGAGAGAGGGTCGCAGTTACTTTTGGAAGGAGTTCTGGATTGGGGTTTCGCAGAGGATTTGAGCTGGGAGATTGAGCAAGGGATTAGCCCTTGCTTATTGGAGGATTTTGAAAGAGTTTTGGGCAAAGTTTTGGAGGGTTCTATTCAATGGCAGCGTAGAGCCTGGATGGACAACGTAGATCCCCAAGGGGGTGATTTTCGGGGGTCAGCCATTTGAGAAAAGCTTTCTTGGTTTATTGAGCAGACGTTGATTCCAGAGTTTCAGCATTTTCTGAGGAGGGGAACAGCCCCAAATCCTCATTTGGTTCCAACAATAACAACAACACAGCAGTTCTCCGGCAGCTTGGACACAGTTTAGAGAGAGGCCATTTCTTTACTATTCTGAGTGTATTTCTTCACTTGCCGTGTGCAAGTTGAGGTGCTATCTTCCTGATCACCTCCTGTACTCTTTCCATTACTCAGTATAATAAAATGGCTTAGCATTTCTCTCTGCATTTCTTGAGTATCTGCTTGTATTCCGTGTTTATGTTGCATTACTGTTATTTATATCACCTTGAGCTTCCCAGTTACTATATCACTTGTACGTATTTGGTTGGAGTTTACTGGGGTTTTGGGGAATATCCCTGAAACGGGATATTACACATGAAGAAATAAATAGAAGCATAACAAGAAGTCAAGAATTTACCGTATATGCAAGAAAAAGAACACCATCAAAAGTTAGCCCAAAGACTGTTGTATTATATTTCAAGTAGTGAATACAATTTTGCAATGTCTCCTCAAGCCCAATAGCTCGTATTACATGATATAATATGAGAGCCCATAGCCTCATTATATAAAGAATTGTGAGCAAATCCCAAGGAAGAATGCATGTGAGAACTAAACTTCGAGCAAATCTCAAGAAAGAGCAAGTCAAGTTCCAAGTAGAGATGATAGAGACACCAAGGCAAATCAAACTCCTCATGTGGCATCCAAGGAAAATAGAATTCTTTATATGGTATAGTAAACACATCCATGAGTGAACCAAAGCAATGAGATAAATCCAGTCAAACCAAATCAAACTCAAACCAGGTGTTGCCACCTCAGATGATGATGCCAAAGATGCTCTGCGCAGATCCCACGAACTGTGTGATATCCTCCAATTGAAACTCGTAATCCTCCATAGTGAAGTGCTATGTGTAGAAGCACTCGAGCCAACAGTGAGAGAAGGCCCCACGAAATCTTCAATCCAATTATTCCATAGAATATTCCTTTAGTGCATGAGTTCCTCTAATAAATTCGATTTTCCACATGTGCAACTGTTGCTTTATCTCTGGGAAATTCGATTTTGTGAAATTATGGTGTATTTACGATGCAATGTGCTCAGTCATCCTCCACATGTCCATTGAATCAACTCTTTGACTTGGGATAATTTCCAAGTCATTTCCATGTCATTCTATCACATAAAATAATTTATTTCTCTCTATTTTATTTAATTCTAGCCTAATTAAATGTCACAATTTCCACTAAACTTAGAAAATGTGGGTTTTGAGGGTCCAAAACACATTATTAACCCCTCAAAGTGTGTCATAGTAAAAAGTTAAGCGTGAAAGGCATAATGTTTATTATTCATACCCCATACAACTTCTCTAGACTACACTTATTACAATTTAAATACAATTTTATTTGCAATTTTAGACCTATGGAAAATATAAAAAATTAAAAAATGACTATGTAGACCTAACTAAATTCCACGAAATTTTTTGTGTGATCTAGTATGGTAATATACATAGACTCTAAACACCAATGTGTTAGGGGTTCAACCTTCAAACCGTCACCCCTGCTTTGGGGTAAAAAGTAAGTGAAAAAATCTATAAAATTATCCACCTCTAAAAAAAATGGATAATTAACCAGATAAAAAAAACACTCCAAGGTGTACTCATTTGTTGATCGAGTCCCAACATCCTAGGCTTGTTACAGACTCAAAACTCAGCATTACTAGTATCACTTATTACAATTCCCTGCAGGGTGTGGAATCTGCGTACAAGAAAGATTATGAGAAATAGAAGTAGGGTTAAAAAACTCTATTGACCGATGATATATGATGGTACAGGTGTCCTTTGAATCATCCTTAAGCATGGAGTCTTTCATATAATCATCAGATGCCACTCCAGTGGTCAATAGGACCAATGATAGGGCGAGGGGTGATCATGGAAGCCTATTCACAAGAGAGGCTTAAATATGTGGCTTGCTTATCTCGGAAGACATGATCGAATGCTCGCAAGGAAGGGCTTGGGGAGAATTTCAAGGGTTAGGTTTTGAGTATGTGTCTTATAAAGGAGATCCCTAAGCCCTAAAATTCTTGGGGAAACTTGCGTTCCAGGTGATCTTTGAAGAATTAACCTTGATAGTGCATGGGACCACAAGGGACCAAGTGGACCCAAGGTTAAGTTAAGGGGATAGGATTTAGCAACCAATGATATTCTTGACCTAATTAGGGAGGGGAAAGGAATCAAGGAATCAATTTTCAATGAAAGGCAATGCAAGGATCCCAATGAGGTTTCTAGCCTAAAGGCAACCAAGGGCAAGTTGATCTTCGAGCTAGCGCTTGCCATATCTCAAGATCCCACCGTCAGAATCTCATTTGGAGGGGCTTCTTGAGGACACACCAACACAGTTGTGGACCAGAAATAGAAGTATTTTGATGGCTAGATTGTGAGATAATTGATGCCCTAGGTGACATAGAGGACTAGACCTAGAGAAGAGGAGATGAAAGAAGGAAAATAACTTTAAGGTGATCACCTTATGGTGGACCAGTGCCTAATCCTTTGGGGAGATTTGGAGTCAAGAGTAATTATGACTATGCACATTGACTTTTCTATGTCAAGGAGGCCTCAAAGACAATTTTGCATAACATTAGGGCAACAACAAAAGTAGCTTCAAGAACTTTATACTTCGTTTTGCAAGATTGATGGCTTATCAAGATGAATTTCAATGAAGAAACGTCTCTAGGAACATTCATTCATAATACATTGCCCATACATGAAGAATCACTATCTAGAAATCGAATTTCCACAACTCTGCATAAATGAATGCCGTAAATTAGCCCTAGTATACCGAAATCCCAGCAACAATGTATGTGAAAAGAATAGAAAATAAAATAACAATAAATTGTATTTACATGTATTAAAAGTATATCCAACCATCAAGAATTTTCCAATCAAGAATCTCCAAGACAAGAAAAAATAATCCAAACTTCAAAATTCATTCCATGCCCCAAAATTCATCCTCCAAGAAGGATAGTGAAATTCTCAAAAGAGATACAAGTCCAATCCAAGTGATGATGCCAAAATGAATTCACATCCCTTGTATTTATACACTTCTAATGAGTTTGATTTAGCTAATTAGGCCTACATTAGCACCTAGAATTAAGTAATGTGCAAAATAACCAACTTTTGGTGACAAACCCACTAAACTAGCTTATAAACAAAAGAATAAGCCTCTCAAGAGGTCGAATGATCAATATTACATGTTGTTGGGCCTTTTAAAAGACTTGATGAAATCCATAAGTGCCATAATGAGACATAGGACTCCGAAAAGTAGTGGACAAGGGGTTGGCCCCTTTGTTCTCCAAATATTAAGCATGTGGTGCTCCCAATGGTTGTAGGGGCACACAAGCGTCCTCATGGGTCTCCAAATAGACTGAAGATGCCTGTAGACCATCTGCAAGGACTCGGATGATAGTATAAGACTATAGTGATGCCACATCATCAAACAAGTCCTGGGTCATCTACCAAGTGCATGATACAACTGTGGGGTCAGTTAGGCATGGTGAACCAAGTACATCTTCCTCGTCCAATAAATGAAACTCAAGAAATCTCTGAACATATCTAGCAATCCATGGAATGTTGTCTACTACTGTGGAGGCCCATGGCTCTCTACACACACACTACACATGTCAATGTAGCCCTCTGGAGAGTTAGGACCTTGTATAGGGAGACCAAACCCAAAATGGAGACCATCTGCGATCCTGCATAAGATCCATTGTGTCCCCTTGCGTTCCATTACAACAAGTCACTTAAAGAAATAGAGTTAAAAAGCTTACAAACCATGGATAACATGTGGGCACTTCATAATGGCATGCCCTTCCATAGTGGGCTTTGGCATGTGCTAATGTCTCCAAGCTCCAAGGGGGGTTAACCAAGTACTCGTCTAAGACCTTTCTACTTTTAAAGGGGATGATATGCCCAAGGGACATACTTCAAATGGTGATGCCATGTGATAAAGTCATCGAACGGAGTAGGAAATGGAGGGGGCAATCATGAGTCACATGTCAAGCTACAGGGGTAGCTAATAAAGGGAGGCCCACACTTGGTTATATAATGTATAGGAGGGAGCAATCATGGTACATGAGTTACCCGGCCTTGATTTTTTCACCCTTCTTCATAAGCCTTTTGCCTTCTATGATTTTTCTTTGGTTAACTGCTCGAGGCTCAAAGAGTAAGAGCATGATATGTAAAGTATAATAGTGGATACCCACTTTGAGGTGGGGCAGTTCATTGCCCACCAGGGGTTGGGACAATCATGGATTCCTTAATGATAAAAGAGGATCATCTAGGGCCTATAGGAACCAAGGTGATGGCTATGAGAATGGGGTAGAGCTCATGCATTGGCTTTTGCCTGTGAAAATTCCTAAATCGAAATCCCTACTGCAACAATTGATGATATTTCTCCTACTTGATAGATTTACATGAACAACTTTTTTGCAGTTTCCTACGGAAAATATTGAAATACATACACTGCAACCTTCACTTAATTAATTAATTTGCCCAAAACAAGAATAGAACAAATAGAGAAAGATGCACAAGTGAAACAGCGTTTTTTGGACAAATGTCCCTAGAAAAAACCCAATGCGAGAAAACCAGTGTAGCAACTTTGAGGATTTTATATTATTAAGCAATAGTTTTTTAATACAACTATGGATGCCCTTTTGGCAATATAGTTACCGAGAAATAAACTGGAAGAAAAACTTAGTGAGGTTACCTCACTCTACCCGGCAATTCCGGCAACTGAACCAACTGTCCCCGACTATCTCAGTGTTGGCCCTGCGTAGGCCATGCGTCAACCTCAACATGCTCTGACGTCAGCCCAACTGAGAAACGTCTGCCATCTGGAAAAATTTCTAGCACTCCCGACTCAAAAATCTCAGATCCCCAGCAAATTTCAGATTTATGCACTAGAAGACAGTGTTGCCTCTGCGTGAGCCCTTCTGGCTCTGCATCAGCTCTGCGTGGGCCCTTCTGGCCCAGCCTCAACCCCTCCTGTGTCTACGTTGCCACCTCCTGGTGTCCCTTTGCCTCTACTGCTGATCTTGCACCCTAGAGAAGATACTACAACCCAACTATCCCTGTCCCTCGCTGCAAAAGCTCACTATCGAAAATCTCTCGGCAGTTGCTCTGCTTCAAAAAATTGAACATGTGAACTCACTCTATGTTTCCTCCAAGTGCACATCAAGCTTCCTCTTATAATCCTCTTGTTGATCAATCAACGGCCCAGATTAGATCCTAATCAATGGCTACGATCATATTGACTTGATCTCCGCCTTCTTCTAGAAGTTTCACCCATAGTTTATATTAATACCCTTTAATTATTTTAATTTCCTAAGTTTAGATTTAGGGTCTCATTTAAAATAATTAATTATTTTAATAAAATTGTCTTCGGGTGGAATTTCCCAAAACGATTTCTAGGTATTGGAGAATGCATGTGTCTAAGCCTCCCTGCAAATTTTGAGACTTAGAGCACATTTGATGCTACCAGAAATCAACACTCCCTTTTAGTGAGGAATGTGCTCTAGCAATGCCTCCCACTAAAGCATCACCCTTACTTCATAGCATCGTCTGAGGAATGTGCTCTAGCAATGCCTCCCACTGAAGCATCACCCTTACTTCATAGCATCGTCCTCTGCACTACTGATCTCTGTCATTCTATCCACCAACCACTACGTTGCTGCTATAATTGTACTGTTGCTGACACTACCACTGTCAACACTGCATCCGTACTAGAGCTCCCTCTCAAGTGCAGTATTTGCAGTGCCGCTACCACTGCCACTGCACTACAAACTGTTGCTGCTACTCCATCAGCAACGGAAAAACATCCCAAATTACTAAACTAACTGTGCTCAGTATGATACCACATGGATGTTGAAGCCTGACTGATGCTAGTCTCTATGCTGACCCTCTAAATCTACTGCATCATTATTGCCCTCTGCTCTCAGCCATATGCAATGCTGCCAACTCCGCTCTGCGTTGCTCAATCTCTGGCGCTTCTAACCACTGTAACTGTCTCTGCGACACTCCTTGGCACCATCTGACACTAGTCCATCCTACTAGTTCTGTTCTGGGCTCTCGTAGCAAGGAATTGATCCGAGAGGTTGGTTCCTCAAGGATCCTGCCCATCTATAGCTCTTTAGAACTACAGCGCTAAATCACCCTACCTCCCTCCTGGAGATGTCGTTGTCATCTCTGCCAAGAAATGTCGAGTTGTTCCCTCTCCTCTGTGTAGCACTGGGTTGGCCTATGCACTCCCTTCTGGAGCTTGTAGATCTACCCCTCTCCACTATTGCTCAGCTTGTGAGGATTTGGACTCCTTGGCTAGAAGTCCTCTTAGGAAGAATCAATGTCACAAGGTTCGTTGAACCTAAACGTTGAGGACCGAAATTCGGCGAATTTCAAAAAAAAATCTTAAAGTTCGTATAGGTTCGAGAAGGTTGTATATGATCATCATATACTACGCTACTCCCTAGCCCCTGTATATAAATGTGTCGCGCGCTGCCAAGATTCTTGACCAAACACCATAAGCTAACCACTTCGCGGAGTTCGATCAGCGCCCACACACCGAAAATCCCACTAAAATTATAAAAAGATAAACAGAAAGTAAAGCGGGCATTATGTCATGCATGAGGGCAACCTGCAATCTTTTTTACCGTAGAACATTCCCTCGTCGCCCACCATTTATACAAAGACACTGCACTTCGTTAAAATCGATAGGAAAATCTAATAGTTTTGAAGTGTGATTTTTAGAAAGTCTTTTGGTTTATTTTTTATTTAAGTTGTAGAGAATTTAGGCTATTGAAATCACAACCGTTCATAATCTAAGTGCTTGAGAGGTTTTGAAAAGTTTTTTGGTTTATATTTTATATAATTTCTAAAGAATTTAAATTTTTGAAATCACAATTCTTCACAATTAAAATGCCCCAAAAATTAGTTACTACCTTTTCTTCGAAGTCCCGATTTGGTAGACTTAGTTGAAATGTTAAAATGAGGTTACAGGTATAAAATTATACGCGGGGTTAAATTTATAATTTATAAGTAATAATGTTATGAACAGTTCAAATATTACCATATCGTAATTATAAAATTACTATGTGCAAAGATAAGGTAACATAATTTAAAAATTATATATTTTTACAAGAATTATTTTTAACATATCTTAAATTATATTACATTAACAAAATTAGGTATTGTATTTAAATATTATAAATTAAATAAACTTTATTATATGGAATTAAAAATTTACTGATATAGTATCTGATAAATTATAAATATTATTTTATAAATGAAATATAAAAAGATTTTGTAATTTTAATTATTGTATATATAATTTTAAATTATATACATGAACAAACCTAATGGCGAACCTCATCGAAAAATTCGAACTCGAATCGAACTTAATTGTAATCAAATTCGAATTCGAACCCAAACCATGTGACATTGGGAAGAATTCCCTCACAACTGTGCTTCTCCTCTCTCTTCTAGTGATTTTCTGCCCTGTAAATTGCTTGCAGAAAAATCTGCGTCCCACCAACTTCTCCTCGCGCTGAGGTTTCAATGCTGCTCCCTCTGTCCCGCCAAAAACTCAATCTGGAAGTCCTCCTCTCCGTCGACTCACTCGGAGAGAGACTGCCTCGAAATTCTACCCTCCGGCTAGGACTGCGCAAACCCCTCTAGGGATTCGAACTGCTACCATCTGCAACTATTTCAATCTCCCTCCTCTGCTCAGTGTTGGGTTCTCTGGCATTGTTCTTCTTGCTTCTCCTGCAATGGCTCCGATACCATGTGAAAATGCAAAACCCGGAACCCCTACTACAACAACTGATGATATTTCTCCTACTTGTTAGATTTACATGAACAAGTTAGTTGCAGTTTCTTACAGCAAATATTGAAATACATACACTGCAACCTTCACTTAATTGATTAATTTGCCCAAAACAAGAATAGAACAACTAGAGAAAAATGCACAAGTAACAAAATATTTTTTGGACAAATGTCCCCGGAAAAACCCAATGCAAGAACACCGATGCAATCGCTCTAAGGATTTTATATTATTAAGCAGTAGTTTTTGAATACAACTCTGGATGCCCTTCTGGAAATCCAGTTACAAAGAAATAAACTGGCAGAAAAACTTAGTGAAATTACCTCACTCTACTCGGCAATTCCGATAGCGGAACCAACTGTCCCCGGATATCTCTGCTTTGGCCCTGGGTATGCCCTGCGTCAATCTCAACAAGCTCTGACGTCAGCCCAACTGTGAAACGTCTACCCTCTGGAGCAGTTTCCAGCCCTCCTGGCTCAGAAATCTCAGTTCCCCGGCAGATTTCAGATTTTTGCACTAGAAGATTGTGTTGCCTCTGCGTGAGCCCTTCTAGCTCTGTGTCAAGTTTGCGTGGGCCCTTCTGGCCCAGCGTCAACCCCTCATGGGTCTGCGCTGCCTCCTCTTAGTCTCTCTCTATTGCTGATCCTGGGTCCTGGAGAAGATACTCCAACCCAACTATCCCTACCCCTCACTGCAAAAGTTCATTATCAAAAATCTCCGGCAGCTTCTCTGCTTCAGAAAATTGAACTTATGAACTCACTATGTGCTTCCTCCAAGTGCCCCTCAAGCTTCCTCTTATAATCCTCTCGTTGATCAATCAACGACTCAGATTAGATCCTAATCAATGGCTAGGATCATATTGACTTGATCTCCGCCTTCTTCTAGAAGTTTCACCCACAGTTTATATTAATACCCTTTAATTATTTTAATTTCTTAAGTTTAGATTTAGGGTCCCATTAAAAATAATTAATTATTTTAATAAAATTGTCTCTGGGTGGAATTTCCCAAAACGATTTATGCGTATTGGAGAATGCATGTGTCTAAGCCTCCCTGCAAATTTTGAGACTTAGAGCATATCTGATGCTACCAGAAATCAATACTCCCTCTTAGCGAGGAATGTGCTCTAGCAATGCCTCCCACTGAAGCATCACCCTGACTTCATAACATCGTCCTCTACGTTGTTGATGTCTGACATGTTGTCCACCAACTACTGTGTTGATGTTGTAATTGTACTGTTGCTAACACTGCCACTATCAACATTGCATCCGTACTACAGAGCCCTCTCAAGTGTCACATATGTGTTGCTGCTAGCGCTGCCACCACCAATTGCAACTTCACTACAAATTGTTGTTGCTACTCTATCAGCAATGGAAAAACATCCCAAATTACAGAACTAACTGTGTTCATTATGATACCACGTGAATGTTGAAGCGTGACAGTTGTTAGTCTCTACGCTAACCCTCTGAATCTACTGCATCGTTGTTGACCTCTGCTCTGATCCATCTGAACTACTGCGAACTCCGCTCTGCGTTTTCCAGTCTCTGGCAATCCTAGCCGCTGTAGCTGTCTCTTTGACACTCCTCGACACCATCCGACACTAGTCCATCCTGCTACCTCTGTTTTGGGCTCCCGTAGCAAGGAATTGATCTGAGTGGTGGGTTCCTCCACGATCCTGCCCATTTGTAGCTCTTTCGACCTACAGCTCTAAATCACCCTACCTCCCTCCTGAAGATGTGGCTGCCATCTCTGCCAAGATATGTCGAATTGCTCCCTCTCTCTTTTGCGTAGCACTGGGTTCCCCTACGCACTCCCTTCTAGAGCTTCTAGATCTACCCCTCTCCACTACTGCTCAACTAGTGAGAATTCAAACTCCTTGGGTTGAAGTCCTCTTAGGAAGAATTCCGCCACAAGTTACAACCATGCTTCTCTCTCTCTTTTGGTGATTTTCTGCCTAGCAAACTGCAGGCAAAAAAATCTGTGTCCCACCAACCTCTCCTCATGCTGAAGTTTCAGTGCTGATAACCTGCTCCGACAAAAACTCACTCTGGAAGCCCTTCTCTTCGTCAACTCACTCAGAGAGAGACTACCTCGAAATTCTGCCCTCCGGCTAGGACTGTGCAAACCCCTCTATGGATTCAAACTGCTGCCTCCTGTAGCTATTTTGATCTCCGTCTTCTGCTTACTGTTGGGTTCTTTGGCACTGTTCTTCCTGCTTCTCCTGCACTAGATACGATACCATGTGAAAATTCCTAAACCAGAATCCCTACTGTAGCAATCGATCATATTTCTCCTACTTGTTAGAGTTACATGAACAAGTTTTTTGCAGTTTCCTACAACAAATATTGAAATACATATACTGCAGCCTTCACTTCATTAATTAATTTGCCCAAAACAAGAATAGAACAAATAGAGAAAGATGCACAAGTAACACAGTATTTCTTGGACAAATGTCCCCGGAAAAAACCCAATGCGGGAAAATCGGTGCAGCAACTCTGAGGGTTTTATATTATTAAGCATTAGTTTTTTAATACAACTATGGATGCCCTTCTAGCAATCTAGTTACAGAGAAATAAACTGGCAAAAAAGCTTAGTGAGATTACCACACTCTACCCCGCAATTTCGTCAGTTGAACCAACTGTCCCCGACTATCTATGCGATGGCCCTGCGTAGGCCCTACATCAGCCCAAATGGGAAATGTTTGCCCTCTAGAGTAGTTTCCAGCGCTCTCAGCTTAGAAATCTCTGCTCCCCAGTAGATTTCAGATTTCTGCACTAGAAGACTGCACTACCTCTACATGAGCCCTTTTGGCTCTGCGTCAGCTCTGGGTGGGCCCTTCTGGCCCAGCGTCAATCCCTCCTATGTTTACGTTGCCTCCTCCTAGTGTCTCTCTACCTCTCTATTGCTGATCCTCGGTCCTGGAGAAGATACTCCAACCCAACTATCCCTACCCCTCACTGCAAAAGCTCATTATCGAAAATCTCCCCGCAGTTGCTCTACTTCAAAAAATGAAACTTATGAACTCACTATGTGATTCCTCCAAGTGCCCATCAAGTTTCCTCTTATAATCCTCTTGTTGATCAATCAATGGCCTAGATTAGATCCTAATCAATGGCTAGGATCATATTGACTTGATCTCCGCCTTCTTCTAGAGGTTTCACCCACAGTTTATATTAATACTCTTTAATTATTTCAATTTCCTATGTTTAGACTTAGAGTCCCATTAAAAATAATTAATTATTTTAATAAAACTATCTCCGGGTGGAATTTTCCAAAACGATTTCTAAGTATTGGAGAATGCGTGTGTCAAAGCCTCCCTGCAAATTTTGAGACTTAGAGCACATCCGATGCTACCAGAAATCAACACTCCCTCTTAGCGAGGAATGTGCTCTAGCAATGCCTCCCACTGAAGCATCACCCTGACTCCATAACATCGTCCTCTACGCTGTTGATGTCTGACATGTTGTCCACAAACTACTGCGTTGCTACTGTAACTGTATTGTTGCTGACACTACCACTGTCAACACTACATTCGTACTACAACGCCCTCTCAAGTGTTGCATCTGTGTTGCTGCTAACACTGCCACTGCACTGCAAACTGTTGTTGCTACTCCATCACCAATGGAAAAACATCCCAAATTACTGAACTAACTGTGTTCAGTATGGTACCACGTGAATCTTGAAGCCTAACTACTGCTAGTCTTTGCTCTAACCCTCTGAATCTAATGCGTTGTTGAACTCTGCTCGGTGCCATTTGCACTGCTGCCAACTCCACTCTACGTTGTTCAAGTTCTGGCGCTCCTAGCCATTGCAACTGTCTCTCCGACACTCCTCAGCACCATCTGACAATAGTCCATCCTGCTACTTTTGTTCTGGGTTCCCGTAGCAAGGAATTGATCAGAAAGGTGGGTTCCCCCAGACACCTGCCCAATTGTAACTCTTTCGATCTATAATTCTAAATCACCCTACCTCCCTCCTGGAGATGTGACTGCCATCTCTGCCAAGAAATGTCGAATTGCTCCCTCTCCTCTGCATAGCACTGGGTTGGCATACGCACTACCTATTGGAGCTTGTAGATCTGCCCCTCTCCTCTGCATAGCACTGGGTTGGCCTACGCACTCCCTACTAGAGCTTGTAGATCTGCCCCTCTCCGCTGCTGCTCAGCTAGTGAGAATTCAGACTCCTTGGTTGGAAGTCCTCTTAGGAAGAATTCCCTCACAACCATGCTTCTCCTCTCTCTTCTCGCAATTTTCTGCCCAGCAAACTGCTTCCAGAAAAATTTGCGTCCCATCAACTTCTCCTCACGCTGAGGTTCCAGCGCTGCTCCCTCTGCCCGACAAAAACTCGATCTCAAAGCCCTTCTCTCCATCGACTCACTCAACGATAGACTGCCTCAAAATTCTACCATCCAGCTAGGACTGCGCAACCCCCTCTAGGGATTCGAAGTGCTACCTCCTGCATCTATTTCGATCTCATTCTTCTACTCAATGTTGGGTTCTCTGACACTATTCTTCTTGCTTCTCCTGGACTAGCTCCAATACCATGTGAAAATTTCTAAACCAAAATCCCTACCACAGCAACTGATGATATTTCTCCTACTCGTCAGATGTACATGAACAAGTTATTTGTAGTTTCCTATGGCAAATATTGAAATACATACACTGCAACCTTCACTTAATTAATTAATTTGCCCAAAACAAGAATAGAACAAATAGAGAAAGATGCATAAGTGACACAGTATTTTTTGGACAAATGTCCCCAGAAAAACCCAATGCAGGAAAACCGATTTAGCAACTCTGAGAGTTTTATATTATTAAGCAGTAGTTTCTAAATACAACTTTGGATGCCCTTTTGGCAATCTAGTTACCGAGAAATAAACTGGCAACTTAGTGAGATTACCTCACTCTACCGGGCAATTCCTGCAGCTGAACCAATTATCCCCAGTTATCTCTATGTTGGCCCTGAGTAGGCCCTGCGTCAACCTCAACAGGCTCTGACGTCAGCCCAACTGGGAAACATATGCCCTCTAGAGAAGTTTCCAGCCCTCCCGGCTCAGAAA
The DNA here is from genome assembly GCA_000404065.3 of Pinus taeda. Classification (NCBI taxonomy): domain Eukaryota; kingdom Viridiplantae; phylum Streptophyta; class Pinopsida; order Pinales; family Pinaceae; genus Pinus; species Pinus taeda. Next base: position 42,998 of record APFE030846369.1, read on the forward strand.
TCTCAGCTCCCCAGCAGATTTCAAATTTTTGCACTAGAAGACTGCGCTGCCTCTGCGTGAGCCCTTTTGCCTCTGTCTCAACTCTGCGTGGGCCCTTCTGGCCTAGCGTCAACCCCTCCTGGGTCTACGTTGCCTCCTCTTGGTGTCTCTCTGCCTCTCTACTGCTGATCCTGGGTCCTGGAGAAGATACTCCACCCCAAATGTCCTTACCTCTCACTACAAAAGCTCACTATCAAAAATCTCCCGGCAGCTGCTCTACTTCAGAAAATCGAACTTATGAGCTCACTCTATGTTTCCTCCAAGTGTCCATCAAACTTCCTCTTATAATCCTCTCATTGATCAATCAACGGCGCAGATTAGATCCTAATCAATGCCTAGGATCATATTGACTTGAGCTCCGCCTTCTTCTAGAAGTTTCACCGATAGTTTATATTAATACCCTTTAATTATTTTAATTTCCTAATTTTATACTTAGGGTCCCATTAAAAATAATTAATTATTTTAATAAAACAATCTCTGGGTGGAATTTCCCCAAACGATTTATGGGTATTGGAGAATGCATGTGTCTAAGCCTCCCTGTAGATTTTGAGACTTAGAGCACATCTAATGACACCAGAAATCAACACTCCCTCTTAGCGAGGAATGTGCTCTAGCAATGCCTCCCACTGAAGCATCACCCTGACTTCATAACATCATCCTCTGCACTACTGATGTCTGACATGTTGTCCACCAACTATTGCGTTGTTGTTGTAATTGTATTGTTGTTGACAGTGGCAATTGTATTGTTGTTGACACTGCCACTATCAACACTACATTCGCACTACAGCTCCCTGTCAAGTATTGCATGTGTTGCTACTAGCACTGCCACTGCACTGCAAATTGTTCCTGCTACTCCATCAGCAACGGAAAAACATCCAAACTTACTGAAATAATTGTGTTCAGTATGATACCACGTGAATGTTGAAGCCTGATTGCTGCTAGTCTCTACGCTGACCCTCTGAATCAACTTTGCTGCTGCTGACCTCTGCTCTGAGCCATCTACACTACTGCCAACTCCACTCTACGTTGTTCAGTCTCTAGCGCTCCTAGCCACTGCAACCAGTGTCATAGGGTTCGTCGAACCTAAACGTTGAGGTCCGAAATTCGGCGAATTTCAAAAAAAATCTTAAAGTTCGTTTAGGTTCGAGAAGGTTGTATATGATCATCATATACTACGCTACTCCCTGGCCCCTGTATATAAATATGCCGCGCACTGCCAAGATTCTTGACCAAACACCATAAGCTAACCACTTCGCGGAGTTCGATCAGGCCCCCACACACCGAAAATCCCACTAAAATTATAAAAAGATAAACAAAAAGTAAACCGGGCGTTACGTCATGCATGAGGGCAACTTGCAGTCTTTTTTTTCGTAGAACTTTCCCTCGTCGCCCACCATTTATACAAAGACACTGCACTTCGTCAAAATCGATAGGAAAATTTAATAGTTTTTAAGGGTGCTTTTTAGAAAGTCTTTTGGTTTATTTTTTATTTAAGTTGTAGAGAATTTAGGCTGTTGAAATCGCAACCGTTCATAATCTAAGTGCTTGAGAGGTTTTGAAAAGTTTTCTGGTTTATATTTTATCTAATTTCTAAACAATTTAAATTTTTGAAATCACAATTCTTCACAATTAAAATGCCCCAAAATTTAGTTACTACCTTTTCTTCGAAGTCCCGATTTGGTAGACTTAGTTGAAATGTTAAAATGAGGTTACAGGTATAAAATTATACGTAGGGTTAAATTTATAATTTATAAGTAATAATGCTATGAACAGTTCTAATATTACCATATCGTAATTATAAAATTACTATGTGCAAAGATAAGTTAACATAATTTAAAAATTATATATTTTTACAAGAATTATTTTTAATATATTTTAAATTATATTACATTAATGAAATTAGGGTATTGTTATTTTAAATATTATAAATTAATTATAACTTATATTTATGGAAAATTATAAATTTATTGATATAGTATATGATAAAAATTATAAATATATATTAATTATAAATGAATATAAAAGATTTATGTAATTTTAATTATTATATATATTTTTAAAATTATATACATGAACGAACCTAATGGCGAACCTCATACGAACCTCGTCGAAAAATTCAAACTCGAATCGAACTTAATAGTAATCGAATTTGAATTCAAACCCGAACCATGTGACATTGACTGCAACTGTCTCTCCAACACTCCTTGGGGCCATCCGACACTAATCCATCCTGCTACTTCTGTTTTGGGCTCCCGTAGCAAGGAATTGATCCGAAATGTGGGTTCCTCAAGGATGCTGCCCATTTGTAGCTCTTTCGAACTACAACTCTAAATCACCCTACCTCCCTCCTGGAGATGTGGCTACCATCTCTGCCAAGAATGTCGAATTGCTCCCTCTCTCCTCTACGTAGCACTGGGCTGGCCTACGCACTCCCTTCTGGAGCTTGTAGACTCCCCCTATCCACTGTTGCTCAACTAGTGAGAATTCGGACTCCTTGGTTGGAAGTCCTCTTAGGAAGAATCCCCTCACAACCATGCTTCTCCTCTCTTTTGGCGATTTTCTGCCTAGCAAACTGCTTGCAAAAAAATCTGCGTCCCACTAGCTTCTCCTCATGCTGAGGTTTCAGCGTTGCTCCCTCTGCCCCAGCAAAAACTCAATCCAAAAGCCCTTATTTCCATCGACTCACTCGGAGAGAGACTGCCTCAAAATTCTACCCTCCAACTAGGACTGCGTAAACCCCTATAGGGATTCGAACTGCTCCCCGGTGCAGTTATTTCGATCTCCCTCTTCTAATCAGCACTGGGTTCTATGGCACTGTTCTTCTTGCTTCTCCTACACTAGCTCTAATACCATGTGATAATTCCTAAACTGAAATCCCTACTGCAACAACTGATGATATTTCTCCTACTTGTTAGATTTACATGAACAAGTTATTTGCAGTTTCCTACAACAAATATGAAATACATATAGTGCAGCCTTCACTTAATTAATTAATTTGCCCAAAACAAGAATAGAACAAATAGAGAAAGATGCACAAGCGACCCAGTATTTTTTGGACAGATGTCCCCGAAAAAACCCAATGCAGGAAAACCAGTGCAGCAGCTCTGAGGGTTTTATATTATTAAGCAGTAGTTTCTAAACACAACTTTGGATGCCCGTCTGGCAATCCAGTTACAAAGAAATAAACTAGCAGAAAAACTTAGTGAGATTACCTCCCTCTGCCCGGCAATTCTGGCAGTAGAACCCACCTTCCCCAGCGATCTTTGCGCTAGCATTGCGTAGGCCTTGCGTCAGCCCAACCCGTCGAGTGACACTTTAGAGTAAATTGAAAAAAAAGGTACCCCCCCAAAAAGGGATGGGACCCCCCATACCCAAACGAATGGGACCCCCCATCCCCAAACAGATGGGCTGGGAGAATGGGTGGTTGTTCATAGGCTTGAACACCATCAAGGTTTCCCTGAGGAGCCCCTCAAGTAAGGTAAGCCCTCTCGCCGTAGGAGCCCCTCAAGTAAGGTTAGCGCTTGAGTCTTACACATGCTCAGCACCCCTCAAGGAGGTCAGCCCTCAGGTACACTGATCCAGGTTGTGCCCCCTCAAGTCCACCAGTGACTTTCACCTGAAACGAGTGGTACCCTATAGCAATGAGGCAAAGCGGCCCGGCTCCCTAACCTCAACCTCAACATAAACTCCGTTAACCTGCCCCCTCTTGTCCACTTGTAAAGAATGATACTCTCTGTAGAGAGGCAAGGCACTCCCATCAAGTAGGGATAGTAGAGTCGGCCTAATAGTAAGAACAATGAGGAATATCTTAGCCAATATGTTGTTCAGGTGTCCTGTTAGACCTACGAAAAATCTATGAAGCAAGACAAGAGATGGCTTAGCCAGAATGTCGTTCAGGGGTCCTGTAAGACTCCCTCTTTTACTTTACGAAAACCTCACCTCTACCTGAGGTCACCTCATTGTAGGGTGAATTGGCTATAGGCTCAACCAAAGACCTAACTCCCGGGAAATCTTGAACCCAATAGCCGGTCCTCTCCACGGGGAGTAATGACTCTCCAGTGTTATCAACATGTAGTGAGAGGGGGATGGTTGCTCCCTGGAAATTTTGAACCCAATAGTCAGGCATCTCTACATTGAGTGATAAATATTTCACTTAGTTGTTAGAGATGGATGGGTTTTAAACCCAGGGTAAGGCAACGGGACTTCCATCCAGGGTATCGCAACGAGAGGTGGCCAACCACTTGAACTGAGCTCGCCTTCAATAACCCGATAGGGTTGGTATCTAGAGCTAGCTTGGTACTGGTACGGATTGGTAGCCATGAACCAACAGGTACTGAACTCACCTCCATATCTTCTTAGCTACGAGCTGGTAGCTAGATCAAGACCCCCACTGGAGGGTCGCAATTAATCATCTACAGCATGGTACTATTCCCCTTGCCCCCATTTTTGCTGTGACTTTTTCCCTTGCCCCATTTTTGCTCAAAATGCATCCTAAATTCTTTATGTTGTGACCTTTCACCTCTCAGGACTTTTACCCTTGCACCTTTTCGATAATTTGTTAACTCTTTTAAAGGCTCAAGGCTCAAGGCTCAAGGAGGGGCCCCATCAAGGCTTCAACCCGTCGGGCAAGACGACTGAAATGAATAAAGAACTTGCCCGATGGGTTGAAGCCTTGATCAGTTTCCATCCCTCTCGGTTCAAAAATCTCAGCTCCCTGATAGATTTCATATTTTTGCACTTGATCACTGCGCTGCCTTTGCGTGAGCCCTTCTGGCTCTACATCAACTCTGTGTTGGCCCTCCTGGCCAAGCGTCAACCCCTCCTGGGTCTTGCGCTGCCTCCTCCTGGTATCTCTCTGCCTCTCTACTGCTGATCTTGGGTCCTGGAGAAGACAATCCAACCCAACTATCCCTGCCCCTCACTACAAAAGTTCACTATCGAAAATCTCCCAACAGCGGCTCTACTTCAAAAAATTGAACTTATGAACTCACTCTGTGTTTCCTCTAAGTGCCCATCAAGCTTCCTCTTATAATCCTCTCGTTGATCAATCAACGGCTCAGATTAGATCCTAATCAATGGCTAGGATCATATTGACTTGATCTTTGCCTTCTAGAATTTTCACCCACAGTTTATATTAATACCCTTTAATTATTTAAATTTCCTAGGTTTAGACTTAGGGTCCCATTAAAAATAATTAATTATTATAATAAAATTGACTTCGCGTGGAATTTCCCAAAGTGATTTCTGGGTATTGGAGAATGCATGTGTCTAAGCATCCCCGTAAATTTTGAGACTTAGAGCACATCCAATGCTACCAGAAATCAACATTACCCACATGTTAAATGTGTTTGTCCCGGCTATCTTTTGCATTTTGCGGTACATTTGCCTATTGAATGTGGCCAATTATGCTTTTACTTTTCTTTTCAGCTGCATTAACCTCCGGGGCATTGTTCCAGGCCTGACCCAAGGTGTGGGCAAGGGGAAGGGGAGGCTAACCCTATGTGGACCTAGTGAAGGAATGTGGACCCAAGTGAGAGAAATGATGAATGGAGTTATAATGAGCGGAGGGGGAGTGATGTACGTGGATGAGGAAGCCGGACCACGCAACCAAAATCGAGGTTTCCCATGAAATACCATCCCAAGAGCCCAAAGGTCAATAAAATAGATCCCACGGGACTAGGGTCCAAGGGTAACATCCAAAAGAGGTCTAGGGGACAGAAGCATAGACCTAGCCCACTCTTTCTGTCGAATCCCCCCATTAATTCATTTCCAAAAGCATCCATGATAAGTAAACTACAATACTCAATTACCAAATGACAAGGCATACCTTTAGGTTTGGGAAGCCCACCTTCAAACATACGATCATGACAAATGGGTGAGGGCCACATGGTTGGCTCAGGTGGCGGAGAATTGGTACAATGAGCTAGTTGGTAGCTGCAAGGGGCTACTGGTTGCACGGAAAGTTCGACAGTGTATGGCTTAGGTCATATATTATCAGAGGAATCACTGGAGAAAATTATTTCTATCTGAATCTGAATGCATTAGAAGGCGATCCTGTAGAGTTGCTAGCAAATATGTAAATGCTCAAACTATACTACAGGGATAACATCTAATGGAATGGGGCATCTTTGTATAGTATCTCTAACTCTACTCCCTTTCATTTATGTCATTAGTTAGTTTTCTTTTTATGCACTTATGTTTTATGTCTTTACATTTCAGTTTGTTAGGGTAGATTTTTCTATTCCAACATATTTTCTATATATGCATGATGATTTAGATTATGAGTGGATATCTATTTGATGGACTTTTGTTTTCTTGGATACAAGATTATGGATTCTCACGTCACTTCATAGAAGCAACTTGTCCCCATATGGAACCAGATGTTGCACTTATTTTGTCACAAGTCCAAGGAAGCAATTGTACCAAATTTTTCGAAGTTCAGAATCATCAGCCAGCATGTTATCATGTCATTGTAAACCCAAATTCTACAAATTGTAATGTAAATGGTGCTATTGTGACTGTTTAATTATGTAATAGTCTAGGTAAGCCTGTGATTTTAGTGAAGAATTTCATCCTAGTAGGTTTTTCGTCCACCGCATTATGTGTGTTTCTAAACACAAATAGTTTTTCCCTCCAGCTTAACCCCAAAGCTAGTTGTGTTTTCGCTTGTGTGAGTACTGTTTGCTTGATTTCTTTGAACGCTTGCTGTCGTTTACATGTATTCTAGCTTGTCCTAGCTTTGTTTCAGTTTTCGTTGCTATCTCACTGTTGTCGCATGCATGAAACTGTTTTGCACGGACGTTCGCCCAACTGGTGGACTGCCTCACCCACATGCATGTTGATCTGTTTGCCGAATCTTTCATTCATGTTTTGCATGCACTGTCAATCACTTCTGTTATCACTTAGTGTCGCCATGCATTTACTGTCTTAGTTGCTTTTAGTTGCCCGTCGACGAGTTGGGCCAACCTTAGCCCGAACTCTTCCTTCACCAAGGCTGCATTGCGCAATCTGGGAAGGAAGGCTCACCTTCCTCTCCAGATTTGTGCATTCTTGCCCAGCACTGGCCTCGAGGACTGTTTTGCACATTTCTAGAGGACAGTGACTGCTTGGCCTAAGAAATTGTGCAAATCTATCCCTAGGCCAGTAGTCCTTCCTAGCTGGAATTGCGCATTGCGCAATCCCAGCAGTCAGCAGCCAGACTGGACTGTGCATTGCGCAGTTTCAGCAGTCAGCTAGTCTCCCAACAGCGTAGACTATGCCTTGTGCAGTCTTGGCAGTCGGTCTCCCGACCTCCTGGCGGAAATTGTGCAACCTTCATGATCATGCACCCAAGTATGTTGCAAGCCAATTCTCATGTTCATTTTGGTTTTCAACTGACAGATTACTTGCCATGAGTGTTGTCATGTCTCCAGGTATCCCAGGTGTTCATCTGCCTCTCATCAGTACAGGTACAATGGTTTCCAGGAGAGCAGAGATGAAGACACCGTTCAGAGCACACTTGGGGATGCAGTCGATTAAGTGTCCATGGACTTTCCTACCCACGAAGACATCAAGTTGTTCGTAGACAAGGACATCAAGATATGACAGCAGCAGCATCATAGCGAGCAACATCATGAACAACAGCGAAAGACAACATACCAAATACAACGAATGTAAGAGGAGGGTTGGTGACAACACGGAAGCGAAACAAGGTTGCAAGCTCAAGCAGGTCCATTGATGATGAAAGCAACTTTGGAGACTCCGGTTGTGAAGTGACGACACCACATGAAGATCGTGCGAAGGCAGAAGATGGAACAAAGAAGGAGTTGCATGTGCCGAAGCAGCAACTGAAGGAAGAACATGAAGCTGCGCAGATAGACGAATGAGTTGCAGCAAGATCAGGAACAACAATGGGCGTAACGTGCACTCATGGATGAAACTGCACCCGTACAAGTTAAAGATCCATCCCAGCAGCTGATACGAAGCAGACATGGTGGGCAATGTTGTTGATCACATGCAAGAGATTCAACAACATGCATGTATGCATGTCATTGTGCGCACACATGCAATCCAACCCATTCAGCACACTCACCAAGGCGAAGACAAGAAGCAAGTACAACTGAAGTTGAACATGTACTTTGGCAAGTTGATGCGCATGACCACCAACACACACTTGAAGATCAGCAAGGATACTATGCATCAATGTGTTGCCAGTTCAGCCGCACCCAAGAAGACCATGCACATGTTAGCAGATGAGTGGATGAAGGGGCCGAACCAATACACCGGTTGCAACGGAGGCAATAGTTCGCTGCCACCATGAGGTTCATGCACACAGACGACCAAGTTTGGCATCAGCTCACCACTTTCACCATCACAAGCATGTCAAAGAGTTGGTTTCATGCAGTGAACCAAGTGTCAGTGATGTCTTGCATGGGTTGCTCAAGCCATGTTGTCTCACATGAGTACATGTGCATTGTAATGTTGAGTCATGTCAAGTGTAAGTCAAGTCTCTAGAGTTGGATGTAACAGTCATAGAGTAGGTGAAGAGTCATGAGGGTAGTTGAACTGTCACAAAGGGGAATGTCAAGGCTCACCCTACCCATTTCTATAAATAGTCTCTCACAACTCATTGAATAGGCTTTTGGTCAGCCAAGCTTCTACTAAGACTATTTCGAAGAAGGCTTGGGCAGTATTGTAACGCGCCTTGGCTTCTCCACTGCACAAAGCTAGTACATCTCTTTAGAGGAGCAGGCGGATGTGGCTGTAACATTCCACTGTTCGGGCTAGCAGGTTTACATGGATGCATTATATGATTGTGACTTACACTTCTTTATATAATAAGAGCCAGCATTTTTTCATGCATATGTTGTTATTGTAGTTGGACTGCTCCGGTTGCTTTAATGATATGTGTTGTTTAACTTACGTACTTGTGTATGAACTGATTCACATGCAATTATATGAATCTTGTTGTTAATGTGTTGCATATGTTGTTAATGTTGTCATCATCCGTGTCAACTGCTCTGTCGAACATCAGACAGACCTTTCACTCGAACCTTGCTATAACAACTGTCACACTCGTCTCGGATTGATCCGTGAGTGTTGTACGTGTTATCTTACCTTGTATGATGTGATTGCCACATCCGAGTGGACTGCTTTGCCGGAAGCTGTGCATGTCTTTTGTGTTGTGTGTTCCTAACCGAGTTGGGACTGATCCTTTTCAACTTGGAACTCACCTTCACCTCATTCCCCTTTCGAAGTGTTGGAACCTCTCATACACCTTCCTTAACTCACTGCATCAGTCACACCCCTGCTGCTAACAAAGTTATTCTACTTGCCTCTGTGCGACATCGCAATCAAGGCATTACCTTACGACCCACTGTTGGGACTCCTACACCAAACGATCTGAGGTCTAATTGGGACTTCTTATCGACGAGATCCCCTTGACATGCTGGTAGGTCTAGCACCGTCAACAAAAAGAAAGGACCAAATGACTGTAGTGTTGACCCACTCGGTCGGAATTGGAAGAGACATGGAGCTGATCCAGAAATCCATGGAACATCTGAACACAGGCATGATCAATCTGAAATTTCAGGTGGATAACATTGAAGTCAAGGTTGAAGTTGCTACCATCGGTGTGTTGAAAGAGGCTTTTGGTTTGTGCAATGCACCCACTCCAATGGTTGAAGAAGGAGCAAAACCAGAGAGTCGAGGACACGAGCCTAATGTTGTGCAGAATGCGGAACCTAGTCAGTCGTCAGAAGTGGATTAGGAGGATAAAGAACTTGGAAACTATGGGTAGCTTGTCGCTTCAATGTATATGTTTTGTCGGATAATTAAGATTTGTGGTGTTTTCTAGAAAGTTTACAGTTTAAATGATGTAAGGAAAATAGATGGAAATAAAAAAGGAAGCAATAGGGTCTCTCTTAATGTATCTCTGCAAGACTTTGAAACAGAGCTTATCTTGAATATAAGGGACCAGGCCCGTTTCCAGTTTTGTTTATAAAAAATGTTACCTCTTTCTTTAAAAAAAAATAATGAGGTGTACAAGTAAGATTATATCAAATCTAACTCACTAATATTCTAGAATCTCTAGAATATCTCACTAAGATTTCTATGCCTAAGAAAACATACAAAATTTTAATTTCACTTTACTTATTTAACTGAAATTACAAGATAATATTATTTCCCACTTTTACTGAGTGATCACTAGAAGTTGTCTCAAACTACTTCTCGCACATTCATACCTAACATATGAAAGAAGTTCCTATTCCCAACAGTCATATCTGTTAATTTTAGGCAACAATGGTATGTTCTATGCTTTAGAGCAATTTTAATTCAATTTCTTTATTAGCCCAATATCAATGTTCAAATTAGCAATCACATCAACATGATAGTAAAATGCAAATAGAACATAAATATAAACAGTAGAAGACAAGCCAAGACAAGAGGACACAAGATGTGGCGCCAGCCAGGGACAAACCCCAATGTGGGGAAACCCTTAATCAAATCTTCTTATAATATTCAATAGTTCAGCAGAGAGAGATAGTACAATTTACAAATCTGATATTTTGTAGCATCAGTAAAAGAACCCTAACCAGAAAAGTCAACGTTGGTCAACAGGGCAGATTCCTTCCTCAATACAGCTCGATCAAACCTAGTCAACTTCGGCCTCCACCAACAAATCTAATCAGCCCAAAACAATCTGAAAAAGCCCAGTCAAAACTGGTCAGCAAAAGTCAACCCTGCGACCAGCCCTAGCACAGTCAACGCTAGTCAAAACAGAGGTCAGATTGCCTTGATTCTTGTGCCCAGATCTGCAACCTACTAGCACAAAGATTCCTCGCCCAAACCGAAATCTAAACAGGTCAACGCAGTCAAACAGCCTTCCAACAGCTCAGTCAACATTGGTCAACGTAGAAAACAAAATTATGTCCTCCTTTCCTTCGCACGTGTGAGAGAGAAGACTGCCCAGAAATGCATACCCAATCAAATGAGGAGAGAGAGAGAGATGTGTGTGAATGAGTGATGTCCAAATGAGGATGAGGCATCATGAATTTATAGGCAAGCGTTGAGGATGAATATACATGATTGTTGGGCTTCTAAGCCTACATGAGTTGCTAACCGACCTTTATAATTTATCCATAATCAAAATAAATTCATAACTTCATTTGTACATGTCAGAATCGGATGATCTTTAGATCAATCCTATACCTCTCGGAGAGAGGAATCCAAGAAAAATATTAGCTATCATAAATAAGATGACCCATGTGGAGTTTGGCCCTAGATGCCAGTTTTAACACTCCCTCTCAACTAGGGAGAACTCCATTTGTTAATCTATCTACAAGTCTGTACTATCTCTGCCATCAATGCACTGCTCTGCTCTGCTCTACTGAACTATGAAGAAGAAGTGATCGAGAATGTATCATACCATTCTCTACTAACCTGAAGTCAGTCCCAAATAAAAGAGAGTGTTTCGTACCACTCCCACTGACCCGAAGTCAAATCCAATCAAAAGAGAGTGTCTCATACCATTCTTATTGACCTGAAGTCAGTTGCAATTGATCCCAGATCAATATCGATCATCCTAGCATAGGGAGTACGATAGTACATGATGCGTCCATCGATAGTACTATGGTCCCTATCCTCATTTCCCTACTCATTGGCCAAATGACAGGTACTTCCCATGAGTCCCAGACTACATGGGTAGGATGTCTGAGCAAGAGAAGGATGAACCACTCATCCTGCCTACATGTCGCCAAAGGGGTATCACAGGGGAAGGCTGAACCACTCACCCTGTACAAGCAAACCACTAGGGGAAGGTTGAACCACTCACCCTATGGTTGCTCATCACTCCAAGAAGTACCCCAAGCCCCCTAGAGCTCCCAGAGCTCAATGTCTATATCATACAGGACCCTCATAAGAGGATCTCTCCAATGACTCCAAGTCATTCTCAGAAGGCCAAGAACTTGACCTTCCCCAGGGGCTTTGTCAGAATATCGGCAACCTGCTTATCAGTCCCAATGTGATGGAACCTTATTGCTCCTTATTGTACAATATCCCGAATAAACTGGTACCTGATATCTATATGCTTGGAGCAATCATGAAACACGAGATTCTCTAATAATTGAATCCCACTCTGGTTGTCGCAGAGGATCATGGTGGTATCCAACACATGTCCAAACTGCTCACTAAAGAGCTTTCTCAACCAGACAGCGTCACAGGAGGCTATACTAGAAGTTATGTATTCAGCCTCGGCGGTCCTCAAGGCAACGGATTTCTGCTTCCTGCTCATCCAGGATATCGAAGCAGAACCCAAAGAAAAACAACGTCTAGAAGTGCTCTTGCAGTCCACCACACTGCCAGCGCAATCAGCATCAGAATAACCATGCAGCCTCACATATCCGGCAGTGTATCTTAGTCCATGAGTTATTGTACCCCGAAAATATCTCAGAAGATTCTTGGCACCAATCCAATGTATATGATGAGGTTCAACCATATATTGACTTAATGAGTTAACTACAAAACATATGTCCGGACGGGAGTTCACGAAGATCATCAGTGTTCCTACGAGTTGACGATACTCAGAGGCATTTCCCAATTCATGTCTGTCAACACTACCACATAACTTCTTAAAGTTAAGTTCCATCAGGGTAGTCACAGGCTTGCAGTCTACCATCCAAAATCTTTCCAATATCTTCACAACATATTTTCCTTGAGATAGGAAAATTTCACTTGGCTTTTGCCACACCTCCAACCCTAGGAAGTAGTGCATTAGTCCTAGGTCTTTCATCTCAAGTTCAGAAGCCAACTCCCTCTTACATTTGTGAATTAGTAGGTCTGCACCTGTCAAAAAGAGGTCGTCCACATAAAGTACCAGAATGAGAGGTTTATCATTTTCAACCTTAAAGTAAAGGTTCGGATCGGCTTCACTTCTAGTGAATCTCAGCTTCATCAAATAGCTATCAATCCTCTCATACCAAGCCCGGGGTGCTTGCTTCAAACCATAGAGAGCTTTCTTCAACCTACATACATGAGATTCCCGGTTATGAACCTCAAACCCCTTGGGTTGTTCCACATAGACTTCCTCTTTGATCGAACCATGCCAGAAGGCGGACTTGACATCCATCTTGTTGATTTGGGGTAGCATCAAAGGTGCTCTGGCCATGAAAATTGGTGGAGAGGCTAAAGCACATGAGATCTCCAAGACCCGGAAATGGTTTGGGCACATTCTAACCGATTTGGGAGATATTAAAATAATTAATATTTTTTATGGAGTTCCTAAGTCTAAACTTAGGAAAAATAAAATATTAATGGGTATTAATATAAAACTGGGTTAGAAGGTTCCAAAAGTCATGGATCAAGCCAAATCTAATCTTAGCCGTTGATTAGAGATTTAATCTCGGTCATTGAAGGACCAACGAGAAAAGTATAAGAAGAGGTTTAAGGGTCAGTTGGAGAATACACCAGAGTGATCAGTCATTCATTTTGCTAGAGCAGGGTTGCTAAGCAAAGTTGAATCAATGATTAATAGTGAGTATGAGGCAGAGAGGCAGAGACAATACCGAGAGACCAGCGCAGAAGTAAAGACAGTGAGAGCAACAGCCAGCGTAGGCTACACAGAGCCCAGCAGAGACAGCGCAGAGGCCAGAGGGACTGTGTCATCCACGCAGAGGGTCCTAGAGGCTGCGCAATACCTCAGAGGGCTTCATGGGACAGGTTTTCTGAATACCTGTTTCCAGATATAGAGGTATTGTTGTCCTGTATTTTTCTTTGTTGGGTGAGACGGTTAGGCACCCAGTTGTACTCAGATAGACTACATAATAATATAACCCTCTGAATAGCTGCACCGGTTTTCCCGCATTGGGTTTTTTTGGCTACATTTGTCCAAAAATAGCGGTCACTTGTGTGCTTGTTTTCTTTCAGTTGATGATCTGTAGATGTTGTGACTGTATTGTGTTTATTTCGGTATTTAAATGTATTAAATAACTTGTTCGAATTTAAACAAGTAGAAGAAATAAACCAGCAAAATACAAACTAATTTTCTAACAGATAGCCTCAGAAAATTCAACATGGTATTAGAGCGTGGTTGCAGATCACAAGAGAACTGAAGGCATCAACTGAGCAAAGCATTTGCAGCAAAATCAGCTCTCCCGAGTGGTAGTAGTTGATCCTTGCAGAAGCAACAGAGGAAGGGTCGATGCAAAGGGACTGTGTAATCAGTCTGGGCCAAAGGGAGGCCAGCGTAGAGGCTGAGGAGGGCAGAGAGAGGCTCATGCAGAGCCACGCAGAGGCTAGGAAGGCTGGCGCAGTTGGCTAAGTGAGCTAATTTGCCGGTGTCGAGATTGCGCAGAGCCAAGAGGCTCAATCCTTTAGTTGTTGGGGCGAAGGGAGCTATGGGCAGTTTGCGGGAGCGACCAATACCTAACAGGGGAAGACCAAGGTAGAGGGAGTTGTTGCCGAGGTGGATTTCTAGCCAAGGAATCTGAATTAGTGTTGCAGTTGCACAAATGATCGAAGAGGAGCAACTTGACAGTTGGCAGAAGGATTTCAAGGAGGGAAATCGAGACTCAGAGGGAGTCCAGCAAAAAACTTCCAGATGGGAAGTAGCGACTCAGAGGGAGTCGAAGAGAGAACTTCCAGAGGGAAGTAGAGACTCGAAGGAGTCGAAAGAAAGAGCAGGGAGATGACCATGAACAGACTGAGGGATCAGGACAGGTTAGATGGCACATCCAACTTCGTCATTTGGAAGGCCAGGATCCTGTTTGTTCAGTGTCCCATGAGTGCTCATGTACCTCTAGAGAAGAGGTGGGGAGACATCGAGTTGTAGTCAGGAATACTATAGGTGATGAGGGGCAGGATCCTTGAGGTACTCAAACTCTTCGATTATATCTTGCTATGGGAGCCCCGGAGTGAGAAGTAGCAGGACTGGCGGATGTCGGTAGAAATGGATGCGGATGAAGCTGCAAAGAGTGCTACAGTGCAGTAGTCCCCGGGCAGCGCAAGGCTAGCAGGCTGCAATAGTGCGAGAGGCACAGAGAGGGTTGCAACAATGCAAGACGGCACAGAGAGGTTTACAACTATGCAAGAGCCAAGGAGTTGTTGCAACAGCTCAGAGGTAGTAGAGGGAGCAGGTGACAGCGGCAGAGAGAGCTTCTGCATCGGGAGTGTTTCTAGCCTGAAAGGGATGTCAATAGTTGGGTGGATCAGTTACTTACCTCTCAATAACTGAGTTGCAGTGCAGTAGCAGTATGCAGTAGCACGATGCAACATGATGAGAGTCGGTTGCAGTGCAAATGCAGTATTGGGAGAAAGTACCAATAGCAGCACCAATGCAGAGGGAGCTGTCGTACGGATGCAGCAGTGGCAGTGGCAAAGCCATGGGCAGCAGTACAGGATGTAGCATTGTAGAGGATGTTGGGTAGGGATGCCTAGTATTAGCACAAGTATCAGTGTCATATAATCAGGGTGATGCTCACTATGGAGTATTACTAGAGCACAGTCCTCGCTAAGAGGGAGTGTTGATTTGGGGTAGCATCGGATGTACTCTAGCCATGAAAATTGGTGGAGAGACTAAAGCACATGAGATCTCCAAGACCTAGAAATAGTTTGGGCAAATTCTAACCGGTTTGGGAGATATTAAAATAATTAATATTTTCAATGGAATTCCTAAAGTCTAAACTTAGGAAAAATAAAATATTAATGGGTATTGATATAAAACTGGGTTAGAAGGTTCCAAAAGTCATGGATCAAGCCAAATCTAATCTTAGCCATTGATTAGATATTTAATCTCGGTCGTTGAAGGACCAACGAGAAAAGTATAAGAAGAGGCTTGAGGGTAAGTTGGAGAATACACCAGAGTGAAGAGTCATTCATTTTGCTAGTGTGGAGTTGCTAAGCAAAGTTGAATCAGTTATCAGCAGCGAGGGGCAGTGAGTACAAGGTAGAGAGGCCGAGACAATGCTGAAAGACCAGCGCAAAAGCAGAGAGAGCAAGAACAGCAGCCAGTCCAAGCTATGCAGAGCCCAAGAGAGACAGCGCAGAGGCCAGAGGGACTGCGTCATCCACGCAAAGGCTACTGGAGTGACGCAAAGGGTCCTAGAGGCTGCGCAGTGCCTCAAAGGGATGACGCAGGTCAGCTGGAGGGTGACGCAGAGGCCAAAAGGGCCAGCACTGAGCTTCAGTTGTGCTGGAGAGGATTTCATGGGACAGATTTTCTAAATACTTGTTTCCAGATATCGAGGTATTACTGCCGTGTATTTTTCTCTGTCGGGTGAGTCAGTTAGACACCCAGTTGTACTCAAATAGACTACATAACAATATAACCCTCTGAATAGCTGCACCGGTTTTCCCGCATTAGGTTTTTCCGGGGACATTTGTCCAAAAATAACGGTGCCACTTGTGTGCTTGTTTCCTTTCAATTGATGATCTGTAGATGTTGTGACTGTATTGTGTTTATTTCGATATTTAAATGTATTAAATAACTTGTTCGAATTTAAACAAGTAGAAGAAATAAACCAACAAAATACAAATTAATTTTCTAACAGATAGACTTAGAAAAATCAACACATCTCATGTAGGTTCCATCCTTGCGAGGCAGCAAGGGCTATGATCGAGCGGATGGTGGTGTATAAGGCAACAGGTGCAAATATCTCATCGTAATCTACGCCTTCCTTTTGAGAGAAGCGTCGAGCAACAAAGCGAGCCTTGAACCTTTTTGCACTTCCATCAGCTCCATGCTTGATTTTGTAGAGCTATTTATAGGTGACAACCGATTTGTCCTAGGGTCTAGGGACCACACCCCGGACATCATTTTTCATAATTGACTCATATTCTTCATTCATAGCATCCTTCCATACTTGTTGCTTCACGACTTCTTCAAATGATGAAGGCCCATTTTGAAGATAGTGCTCATGACGTTCAAGTATCCTTGATACCTATTCGGCTTCTTGCTTTCACAGAAAGTCCCCCTTGGTGCAATATGTCTCTCAGCATCTTCAAGAGTCTCCCTAAGCCATGAGGGTCTCCTCTTGGAGGAGGAGGACTCTTGAGGAGGAGGATCAATAAGATCCATAGGTTCATCAATATCCGGCATTGTTTCATCTTCTTTTGCACCCTGTTTTCCGATGTCAGCTTCTTTGTCCTTCATTGGAATAGGAAGGTTGTTGATCTTTCTAAGGGTTATATCTTAACTTCCCTTTGACCAACCACATAAATTCTATATCCCTTAGAATTTTCACTATAGCCCACAAAGACTCCTTTCTTCCCAAATGCACCCAATTTACTTCTTTTCTCTTTCGGCACATGAAAATATACGGGGCTTCCAAAAATTCTAAAATGAGAGACATCGGATTTCTTACCAATGAACATTTCTTTGGGAGTCTTGGAGTCCAATGCTTGATGAGGGCATCGGTTCTGAACAAATACGGCATTATTTGCAGCTTCATCCCATAGGAACTTCAGAAGCCCTTGATCATGAAGCATGGCACAAATAGCTTCTACAATAGTGCGATTCTTCCTTTCAGCCACACCATTTTGCTCAGGAGTGTATGGCGTTGTGGTCTCCCTCTTAATGCTAGCTTCTCTACAATAATCTTGGAATTCATTGGATTCATACTCGATCCCATTATCAATCCTCAATACCTTGATTTTCTTCTCGGATTGGTTTTCGATCAAGGCTTTGAAGTGTCAGAACCAGGTGAACACTTCATTCTTCTTTAAGAAGTAGATCCAGGTCTTGCGAGAATAATCATCTGTAAAGGTGAGATAGTATAAGTATCCTCCCAAAGAGTTGAGTTTACGAGCATCATACCAGATATGTCAGAGTGGATCAATTGCAATATATCTATGGTCTTGCTATGACTTGAGGGGAATGGTCCGCTTATAAGTTTTCCTTCGTCACATCCCGAACATACACCTTCATGCTCTACTTTGAACTCGGGCATACCTGTCACCATCTATCTCACATTGGGTAGGGCCTTATAATGAAGATGGGCAAACCTCCAGTGCCATAGTTCAGATTATAGAGATGTGTCGCAAGACATGGCTCCCAATCGACTTCCTCCAACTTGATACAAAGTGTCAACCCTGAACCCAAGAGTAAAAGCATCTTTAAAATTTCTTTTCCAAACATGTACCTTTCCATCAATGAATGCCACCTTGAATCCTTTGTCTTCTATTGCCAAAATGGACACCAGCTTCTTCTTGAGATCAGGTACATATAGTACTTCATGTAAATGAATAGTGTTACCTTGATTCAATTGATGGGTAACATTCCCTACTCCCTTCGCTAGATAGGTGACATCGTCTCCAAGGATGATCTCCAAGTTTGTTTCCTTTTCTATCAGATTAGAGAGAGCTTCCTTGTATCCAGTGAAGTGCCTTGAGGCACTACTATCAATTAGCCAATTCCCCAAAGTGTCCGGTGGAGAGGGCCGATATAAGATAGTACTCCTTTTGCTTATTGTTAACAACATTTGATTCTGCATACCTGGATTTCCTTGCTTTCTTGGAGGGTCGACCATTTCCTTGATGTCTCGCATTCCTTTTTCCCTTGCCATTGGACCTGCCATTCCTTTGATTGTAGTTGTTGAAGTTGCCCTGGAATGATTGTGATCATCATCATGCGATGTGTCCCTTCTATTTGGACACTCCCTTGCATAGTGGCCAAACTTATTGCAAACAAAGCACCTGTCCTTCCTTCCTCACTTAGATCCAAGCTTTCCATTGAAATGACCTTTGGACCCTGCATTATTTCTCCTTTTGGCATGAGCGGATAATGCAGTGGGGTTGCTTCTATTAGAAGGCATTTCTTGCTCCACCATTCTTGTTTCTTCTTGAATGCATCTCGACATCAATTCTTCAAACACTGGAATTCGATCATTGTTGAATATGGTGGTTCTAAATACATACCACTCAAGTGGGAGTCCTCCAAGGGTGGTGAGAGTAAGTTCCCTGTCAAGAATGACTTCTCCAATCGAAAGTAGATCATTCTTGATCTTAGTGAGCCTTAAGAAGTAGGATTGAATATCTTCATCCTTGCCCTTCTTAATATCCTTCAACTTATTTTTGAGAAATAGAATTTGATTAGCATTACTAACCTTGAACTTGTTGATCAACCTGTCATAGATCTCCTTGGAGGTCTTCAATTCGGAGATGTAGGCCACCAGACGCTTGTCAATGGAATCTCTGATAATCTTCTTTGCTTTGACTTCAACCCTATTGTACTTGGTCTTCGCAGCAACTGGTGCATTTGAAGGAGGCTCGGGGATTTTACCCTTCACATAATCCATCACTTCTTGTTCTTCCAAGGTCAAATCAAGGGACATCTTCCATAAATGATAGTCAGATTTATCACGGAGCTTGTCTTCAGCCGAGAAGTGGGATGAGGAACCCATTGAGCCTTTTGTCCTTGTCCAATTGCCTTTGGTGATTGCTCTTTTACTCTTGCTTGGGCTTTGTCTTCACCTCACCTCTGATACAATGTTAATTTTAAGCAACAAAGGTATGTTCTATGCTTTAGAGCAATTTTACTTCATTTTCTTATTTTAGCCTAGTATCAATGTTCAGATTAGCAATCACATCAACATGATAGTAAAATGCAGATAGAACATAAATATAAACAATAGAAGACAAGCCAAGACAAGAGGACACTAGATGTGGCACCAGCCAAGGACAAACTCCAATGTGGCGAAACCCTTGATTAAATCTTCTTATAATCTTCAATAGTTCAGCAGAGAGAGATAGTACAACTTACAAATTTGATATTTTGTAGCAGCAGGAAAAGAGCCCTAACCAAAAAAGTCAGCGTTGGTCAACAAGGCAGATTCCTTCCTCAATACAGCTCGGTCAAACCCATCAACTTCAGCCTCCACCAGCAAGTCTAATCAGCCCAAAACAATACGAAAAAGTCCAGTCAAAACTGGTCAACAAAAGTCAACCCTGTGACCAAACCTAGTACAATCAACGCTGGTCAAAACAGAGTTCAGATTTCCTCGATTCTTGTGCCCATATTTGCGGCTTGCTAGGACAGAGATTCCTCACCCAAACCGAAGTCAAAACAGATCAACGCAGTCAAACAGCCTTCCAACAGCGCGGTCAGCGCTGGTCAATGCAGCACATAGAATTTTTTCCTCCTTTCCTTCGCACGTGTGAGAGAGAAGACTGCCCATAAATGTGTACCCAATCAGATGAGGAGAGAGAGAGATCTGTGTGAATGAGTGATGTCCAAATGACGATGAGGCATCATGAATTAATAGGCAAGCGTTTAGGATGAGGCATCATGAATTTATAGGCAAGCATTGAGGATGATAGACATGACTGTTGGGCTTCTGAGCCTACATGAGTTTGTTGGCCGACCTTGATAATTTATCCATACTCAAAATAAATACATAACTTCATTTGTACATGTCGGGATCGGATGATCTTTAGATCAATCCTATACCTCTCGGAGAAAGGAATCCAAGAAAAATATCAGCTGTCATAAATAAGATGACACATGTGGAGTTTGGCTCTAGTTGCCAATTTTAACAATATCACATGAGGAGATAGGATCCACCAACTTTGCTATCTTCATGAGATTGAGTCGAAGGAGCATTTCATCTTTTGTTGCCCCATATTTTACAAGATTAGAGGATGATTTCACTGTCTTTTCAAGGAGTCTCAAAACTCTCTCTTCGAACCAAAGAGGCCTAGCCCTATACATGAAGAAGGTTCTCGAATTTATATCCCATTCACTCCTACAAGCTCCCCCCCCACCTCACCAGACCGAACACCTCCAAGCTGATTATTTCTTTCTTTCTAGTGCTCTCAAAAAAGAGAGGCACTAAGAGACAAGTAAACAATGACACTGCATCAATTGTTAGATGTGTGAGACTCTAGGAGGCCATCTAGGCTCAACCAATGAGACCCTACAAGGGTGTTACCTCAAATCCCGGGGCAATTCGCATGGCATCAATAGACAAGAGACTTCCTCTAGACCTTGACACAAGGTTACATCATATGGACATCAAGACAAATCTCAGACTAGAAAACCCAACTTTTCCAAATCCTCAGATCAATCATCTATCATGAGCTTCTTCTCTTCGGCCCCAATTGTTAGGGAGAGAGCATCAAGAGTTTGATCACCACCACGCAAGAAATATACCATACCCCCACCCTCATTGGAGGTTTTGTTAGTCAGATCTTAGTAGTACCTACAAGCACAAGCATTACTCCATTGTTTTTTGTTCCATTAAACTATAGATCTTATCTAAAATAGTTTAGATATGATTTTATCATGCTTTTATAGAAGTAACCTTTGTGTTCCCACTTTGTATCCCACGCTATTGCACTTCGCAATCACGTTGACTTATTTAAAGTCAATAGTTAGGCATTAACAAAATCATCTTATCTTATCTTATCTCTAATAGGACTTCTACACAAAAATCGAGACAATCTTTGATAAAGTGAGTTATCATTGTATGGATCTAAATCAATGTTGCGTCATACCAAGGAAAATACTAAGTAACAAGGTAAAAAACTAACATTTGATGTGGCTTATGTCTCATTAACAACTGTTATCTCACAATATTTTTGTGGAGAATGAGAAGAGTAGTTGTATAGGTCCAAAAGAAATATCTTCCATAGCAAGTTTCCTCAAACATTGGGGTCCTGACTCCTATATCTCCAAGGTATGAGGATATTTTTCAGGATCTTAAGGCAGCCATGCAAGAAGAGGAAGAAGTATCCCAAGCCTCCATGCATGACGATCAAGAGCGTAAAGAATATTATGATGAAGAAAATCAAGAGCCACCTCTTGATCTTATCGATGATGATTTTGATGAAGATATATAAGATTAAGTTCAAAGGTCTATTGAAGGCTACAAACACGAAGATGGAAATGAAGAAGTGTATCTCCATTGAAAAAGAAGAAGATATCTCTCAAGAGCCAACTCTTGAGGATCAAGCACATGTCGAAAATCAAGAACATGAAGAGACACTTTTCATCCACTTCATCATTTTATGAAGAAGAAGTTCAGGAAAGCTATGATATTTTTCAAAATTCAAAGATTAATGAATCATCAATTGAGGGTTGAGGACAAATTATATTCAGAGTTATTTGCTCCCGCATTTAATGAAGATAAGGGCAGCCAAAAGCATGATGATTTAGCCATGCATTTTCACAATTTAAAGCATAGCATGGATAAAGATTATTGGAATTTTATTGGAGATCCTAATTATGATACATTTACAGAAGGAAGTGCAGATTTTGAATCCTTTGGGCAGCCTACTATAGTTGAAGTAAATTCAGAATTTTTCATGCTTATTGTCAGCCATATTCAAAAATCTAGGTAGATAATTTCTAGTAATGTTCACATGTAGCAAATTTCAAAATTTTCCAGATTCATGAACAATCATATTCAGGAAATTTCCAAACACCATTTTCTTTGGATATTGGTGAGTTTTCAAGTAAAAATTGTTGGAAACCTAATCCTTAGGGATTATGGTAAATTCATAGTTATCAGAACCAGATCAGTCATTGAACAGGTAGACCCCCCAGACCGATAACCAGCCAAAACCGTACAGAAACCGGTAAAAAAACCAGACCAAAAACACATAAAATATTTAAATTTTAAAGAAAAACATATATATTCATGTGCATCCATATGAATCCAAACCATTTATACACAAACAAGCAAAAGTTCTCATTTATATAGCATGTAAGGGTGCACAGAACAAAAATAGCACTGAGTGCAATCCATCTCTAAACCGAAAATACATCAACAAACAAGCTCCACATGCCCTCTAGCATCCAAAAAAAAATTGCTACAACAAATACCTACATATCATCAAAATCATTGCCTATATTGGGACCTTTGTCATCAATATCACCCTCTAAGCATTAAAATAAGAGAGAAAAATCATAGCATGTCCAGTCAAGATTTTGTTTGAGTGATGGGTATTTTTTTTAGTAGGCTCATGATAGAGGAGTTCAACAACCAATGCCACAAACGTCAAGGTACATCAACAGCTTGGTGATCTTGATTAAATACTAGTTCCATACCCTTGTACATGAGAAAATCCAATGTAGCATTGCAGTCCCCCCAATCCTGAAATCCTAGAAAACTGTTAAGTTTGGATTTTGAGTGAGATCTAAAATTCTCCTTTCTCCATATGAAATCTAATGAGGTCAAAACCACTCTCAAACATCCTGAGTCATTTCATGGTAATGTTAAAAATTTAAGTAAAATGATGAAAATGAAAGATAAAAGAGAATGTCAAATGCATAGCAATAGTAAGGCCATATGCTTGAATATTAGGCACCTATAATGGGCTAGTGCCTCGCTAAGACAAACATTAAAAAATAAATAAAAAATAAACAAGCCCCACTTGTTGCGTTCTACGTGGCTTTACCATACCAAACCAGACAAAAACAGTTCAAGTATCCGGTTCGAACCAGTTTTTGCCTCAAAATGGTCGAACAAGTCTGAAATGGCCGGTCTAGTTCGGTCCTTATGACACTGAAATTGTGTCATCCACTTGAGAAAGACTACTACAATTCACATATGGATATGAATAGTCTCTGGGTGTCCATGAGACCTTTTGGAAGATAAATCCATAGGCCATAAAATTATGTATTTATCTGTATAATTTTTATGAGAATTGCATCACATACTTGTCAAAATCTGCTCTCCAATTTCATGTGTCCAACAGTGGTATCAAAACAAGCATCTTGTTGCCCTACCTGATCATGTGAGAGCCACAATGTGTGGCATTCCTCGTCCACAAGTTTTGTGGCCCTCAACCTAGACAATTCCCATCAATCTATGTGCTTCTCTCTATGCACAACCTACAAAAACCCTTGTGCTCGTCTACCAGCCTGTCTCACTCTCTACTGCCAAGACCATACTCATTTTAGACGTGGGTTGTCTCTTTTCTCTCAAACTCAACTCTCATTGCCCTCTTTGTTGTTGTTGTCTTCAAATTGAGCCCGCAACCTACCTCTTGTCATGATTGGAAAGCAAATGACAACCCCGAACTACTAATAGAAACCAGGAGAGGCAACCTAGCATTGGCCCAAAACAGTGTTTCAAATCCAATCAAGGTTCGTTGTGTAGATGATGAGCGTGTATACAATGTATACCTGATGAGCTTCTCATTGGTGGTGGCTAAAATGGTCATATCGAGAGTTTTTCTTTTGCTGTAATCGGCCCAACATTCACCTCTTCCACATTGGCATTTTCTTGGCAATAAATCTCAAACAAGTGGAGATAAGATCGATGCTTGAGCTTCACGATTACTGTGAGGACAGATCTCCATGAGAAATCTTGGCTAACATTGATGGTCATAACATAAATAGAAGCAATAGCAAAAGCTAATGCATAGGTGTTAATAAATTCATTGATTTGACAAATAAGGAGTTCAAGGTTCTCTTATATGTAAGGATTAAGAAGTCGCACAAAAGATCCTTTTACCAACAACAAGCCCCGGGTTGAAGATAAGTTAGAGGGTCGTCTTGACTAGAGAAGGAAGGGTGCTATCACAAAGTCAAAAATCAAGAGAGTTGCATCAAATCGAGCTATAACCTAAAAAATCTAATTGTTCAAATCATTATCTATTTCATTAATGGATCCAAGTCGCTCCATATCAAAAGCCTACCTTGGTCAAGATGATCACAATTGACCTAAGGAAAGTGAAATTGCCTTGAGAAGCCAAGGGTTGGTGTGTGCTTTATGTATTCTTTTGGCCATCCTTTTTCCTTCTTCTTCTATTGTACAGTTTCATTGTTTAGAGGCACTCTCTATGTATCACTCAAAGAATCTGACCTTTAGCTTTGCCTCTAATGTGTTGAAGAATGTAAGTAGTGTCGGTTTTCATAATGATATTTGAATATATTTATCAAAGGAAAGAAAAAGAAATTTTATTATTAAATAAATTGACTTATTAAAGCATGGGTTTCATGCTTGGGTCAATTGTTTTTAGGTCAAATCCTCCATCGAAGGCTTCTAGGGTTTATGTCAAGTGTCCTTGTCCATGTCATAATGTAAAGAACCCTTTTTGGGAATTATTTGCCAAGAAAGAAAATTATTTTAATGTAAAATCAGCAAATTAGGCTTCCTCCACCAAGTCGGCCTCATTAGAAGAATTCGATCACCTAAGATGACTATATATAAGCAACAACTCGACTCATTTAGAGGATATCTCACACAAGTTCGAATTGAAGTAACTAGGAAGCAAAAAAGGTGCAAAGTTCAAGAAGGAAGCTGGAATCAAAGTTTTTGGGTCTCTCTCTCTCTCATGTGCAACGAAATTCTGAAGCTGCATCAAGGTCGAAGTTGTGAAGTTGTTGCATCAAGGTCGAAGCTATGAATCTGCTGAATCAAGGTCGAAGTTGTGAAGTTGTCGCATCAAGGTCGAAGTTGTGAAGTTATCGCATCAAGGTCGAAGCTTTGAAGTTGCTGCATCAAGGTCGAAGTTGTGAAGTTGCCGTATCAAGGCTGAAGCTGTGAAGTTCCTAGGCTGAAGCTATTGAAATTGCTAGATCGAAACTGCAGTCCTAAAGTTATGTTGCTGAGAAGCCGAAATTTCTGGATTGTTGTTGGGTTGAAGCTATTGAATAAAAAGAGACTACTAAATCATCTTGGAAGGTTGACTTGGTGGAGGAGGAAGGTATGTTGGTCTAGGGTCTTGGTCTATCTCATTTGAATCACTAAAGGAAGAGTTCTTGACTAGGTTTTCCCCTATATAGGGATTTTGCCTTGGTTGTGTGCCCATATTTGATGTCCTTGATCTTCATGCTTTGGTTTTGATAATTGCTTGATGAACTAAGGTAAAAAGAAGAACATAAGAAAGATAATAATAACTTTAAAAAATCACAAGTAATTATCAATAAGAGAAAATCTTTTTGCCTTTCCGATTTTCCAACATAATGCTCCCATTCCACTTCTCAAATTGATGGAAAGCTTACCTTTGGAGAAAAAGTTGTTCAAATCAAGGTTTCTAATACTTCTTCTAGAAACTTTCGAGATCGAATAATATTGGATTTCACAATATTTGGGCAACTGAGTTCCAATCCTTTTGGGAGCACAAATCCATTTGGCATGCAAACTGGCAATTCAATGTTTGAGGACACAATCAATCTTAAATATCAAGTTAACTTAATAAAATTGTAACTTGTAAATAGTATTTCTATAAGTTTCCCTATACTTTTTGAAATTAAGTTGAATTGCATTGTAAATATGTGCATTTTCAGTACAAGCTGCCATCCTTCATTTGTTGATATTGAAATGTTGAGAAAATGGCTCGAATCGATGATTTATTAAAATTATTGAATAATACTTTCCACTATTGACAATACAATCACGATTGACAAAGCCACTCCCACTAATGTTCTAACCTATTTACAAGATTCACAAGGCAAAATTGAATTTCTCTAACTTCAATCACAATTCCAACAAGGTGAATTACAAAAGAGTCAATATTTTGAACTAGACGTTGTTCAAAACAATTATGTTTTTTAGATTGAAAAAAAATCCTATCAACAGTCAGCACATGATTAAATCAATGACACCACTTCAAGCGCAAATGCAAATGAAAATGAAGTTTGTCATAAATGAGTTTCACATGCACTTTCCAAGCCCATCATCAAACCTTGGGAAGAAATCATTCCCGACAAGAGGGGGAGGGATTTTAATCAATCCCGAGGGACTCAATGAAATTAAGTATGCTTGGGGCTTGGGAAAGAGGACCAACAATCAAGCAGAAATGTATAGTTTCTTTCAAGGCCTATGTATCACTAAAGAAAAAGGGATCATAGATATAATCATCCCTGGCAATTCTCTCATTACTATCTTATGTCTCTCAAAAGAAGGATCACTAGTGGAAAATTGTTTATCTCAAATCCTTCAGAGAATTAGAGGCATGATAAAGTCCTTTCATTCCAAAGCAATCTTTCACATTCTGAGGGCCAATAAAGAGAAGATGATTTGGAAGCCAATAAGGCTTGCACCCTAAACAAAGGTTTGTTGGTGGTTAATGACCATTTGGCTTAGGCTCTCCCTGTCTTTTAGTTCGAATCTAATGTATTGGCTTGAAGTTAAGGTTTTTTGCCCCCCCCCCCCCTTGTTCTCCTTTACCCCTATTAAGGCTCCCTCCTGTGAAAATTCCTAGACTCGAAGGAACACCTACTGCGGCAAATCCGAATCTAATTCACCTACTTGATTTTTAAATTACCTTCATCAAGTTATTCTTCTGAATACTAAAGCAAATTACTTTTGCAGCCTCCATTAATTAAATATTTGATCTCATGAAACAGAAAACGGAGCAAAGAACAAGATACATAGGACACACTTATTTTTGGACACAATAGTCCCTGGAAAAACCCAATGCGGGAAAACTGGTGCAGCAGCTCTGAGGGTTTATTATTATGGAGGAGAAATATCTGAATACAAATCTAGGATGATCATCTAGCAACCCTTTACAAAGAAAATATTGGCGGAAAATCTAAGTGAGTTTTACGTCACTTCACCCGATAGAATTCTGGCTGATTCAGCACAAGACTGGCTAACCCCGGCTATTTCTACGTCACCTCTTCTGCCCTCTATGTCATCTTACCCGGTTGTTCCGGCTGTTCCCGATAATTTCGGTTTCTGCCCTCTGCGTCAATTTTGCCAACAATTCTGGCAGTTCCGGCTTCTGTCCTCTACGTCAACTTTCCCATCTGTTCTGGCAGTTCCAGTTGTTCCCAGTTGTTCCAGTTGTTCCCGGCAGTTCCAACTTCTGCCCTCTGCGTCAACTTTCCCGGTTGTTCTAGTAATTCCGGCTTCTACGTGACAAGCAACTTTTCTGCTCTATTGGCTCTCTCCGCCTCTTTGTCTGTATTCTCTGGAAAGTCCTACTCTCGGATTCTCACTGCCCCACTATTGCAAAATGATCACTTAATTCGAAATCCTTAGCAAACCCTGCTCCAGGAATCAAATTCTTTGATCAATTTGTTCTCTCCATGTGTGTTTTCAAATGAAACCCAAGCCTCCATTTTATATTTTTCTTGTTGAGTCTTCAACGGCCAAGATTAAGTCTCTAATCAACGGCTAAGATTAAAACATGACTTGATCCATCTTTTAGATCATTCTCACCCATATTTTGATTAATACCCATTAATATTTTAATTTCCCTTAGGAACCCCATTAAAAATATTCATTATTTTAATAAAGTACAATCCGGGTGGAATTTCACCAAACCGTTTCTAGGTTCTTTAGAACTCATGTGCCTTAGCCTCTCCACCAATTTTCAAGGCTAGAGCACTTCCGATGCTATCAAAAACTAACACTCCCTCTTAGCGAGGAAAGTGCTCTAGCAACAATGTCCACATGCATGTTGCTCTGTTTCTGAATCACCTCCTTTCTACACTGTTGCTGCCACCAACACTGTGTTGTTGTTGCTACTGTATTGTTGCACATGATACTACCATTGCCACTGCTACATTTGTACTACAACTCCCTCTCAAACGTTGCATCTGCTATGCTGCTAGCACTGCCACTGCTAACACTACATCCATACTACAACTTAGTTGCTGAGAGAAGCAACTGAAAAACATCCAAAATTAGTTGAACTTAATTGTGTTCAACATAATACAATGAATGTTGGAATCTGACTGTTGTTGATTTTGACCCTCTGAATCCTCTGCGCTAATGCTAACTCCTGCACTGTGCCAACTGCACTGCTGCCAACTACAGCTCAATATCGCCCCATCTCCCACCTGGAGATGCGTGGGCACTCATGGCATACTCATCCTCGTTAATCTTTGTTGAAGCAGCCTTAGGATCATGTTTCTTATCTTTTTCTTCAAAGGACACCGGGATGCATAATGGCCCAACTCGCCACAACTGAAACATTTCACCTTCGAAATGTCCTTCTTTCACTTCGACTTTTGTTGTCCCTCCGATGTTAGAGTTGAGTTCTCCTCCTCCTTCGTCTTTGTGCCACTCCCACTGCTGCCATTGAGGTTGACCTTCACGAGGTCTCTCCTTAACTCCTCCTGTTGAAGAGACGGCCACATCTCCTCCCATGAAGGTAGTTTCTCTCTACCCAATATATTTTGGACGAAAACTTGTCATTCATCCTAGACTCCATTCAGGGTTATCCTCACCATCGTGGTTGGCTGAGGAGTGGACCCCACTGCAGCAAGCTAGTCTCTAGTGTCCTGAAGACATTGAAGATAGAAGTTTACCCCTTCTGCATCAAAGTCCGCTACAACTTCTGCTCCAAATACATCTTCCATTGTTCGGAAGAGCCTTCATACAGAAAAGACAAGGCTTCCCACATCTCCCGGGCTATATTCTTGCCCTGCAAGTGTGAGACCACATGATCTCAAACTCCATCGAGAATGAGCCTCTTCGCCTTCCCCTGCTCGGCTTTGTATTTCTTCATTTGATCGTCAGCAGGAACAACTACAACACTTTTGACATAGGCCTCGAGATCATATTCCTCCAGAACAGCTAAGATTATAGTCTTCCATATGACATAGTTGGAAGCACCTTCCAACCTAGCCTAATCTCTGAGCCCATGCGACGCCATCTCACCCAATTGTCGAACTGACTCCTCTAGTTACTGCTTAGCACTGGTCAGTTGTTCAGCAAATGAGAAATTCAAACTTTCTGGAAGAAATTTCTCTGAGGAGAAAATTCCCCTTCTACGTGTCTTCGTTCTTTTCCAGCGGATTTCTGCCCCAGCAGAAACTACGCCCTTCAAGCACTGCGTTGAGGCTCTGCATCACTCCCTCTACCTCTGCAAACTCATGAGCTAGAAATCATACCTCTCTGTCGTCTCACTCAAAGAGAGATTTCCTCGAATCTGCTTCCCTGCAAGGACTGCGCAATCCCTTCAAGGGGATTCGAATTGCTGCCAAGTGCAGCTTTCAGCCTCATTGCTCAGCACTTGATCTACTCTTCTTGTTTCAAAATCAATGCTTTGATACCATGTGAAAAATCGTAGACTCGAAGGAACCCCTATTGCAGCAAATCTCAATCTACTTCACCTACTTGATTTTTAAATTACCTTCATCAAGTTATTCTTCTAAATATTGAAGCAAATTACTTCAAAAGCCTACACTAATCAAAATATTTGATCTCATGAAACAGAAAACAAAGCAAAGAACAAGATACATAGGACACACTTATTTTTGGACACAACAGTCCCCGGAAAAACCCAATGCGAGAAAATCGGTGCAGCAGCTCTGGGGGTTTATTATTATGCAAGAGAAATATATGAATACAAATCTAGGATGTTCATCTAGCAATCATTTACAGAGAAAATACTAGCGGAAAATCTGAGTGAGTTTTACATCACTTCACCCAGCAAAATTCCAGTTGATCCGACACAAGACTGGCTAACCCCTGCTATTTCTACGTCACCTCTTCTGCTCTCTGCGTTAGATTTCCCGGCAGTTTCGGTTGTTCTCGCCAATTCTGGCTTCTGCCTTCTACGTCAACTTTCCCGGTAGTTCTAGCTGTTCCCGACAGTTCCGACTTCTGCCCTCTACGTCAGCTTTCCTGGTTGTTCCGGCAATTTTGGTTGTTCCTGGCAGTTCCGGCTTCTGCGTGGCAGGCAACTTTTCTACTCTGCTGGCTCTCTCTGCCTCTTTGTTTGTGTTCTGTGGAAAGTCCTCCCAGATTCTCACTGCCCCTCTACTGCAGAATGATTATTTAATTCGAAATCCTTAGCAAACCCTGCATTAGGAATCGAATTCTTGATCAATTTGTTCTCTCTGTGTGTATTTTCCAATGAACCCCAAGCCTCCATTTTATATTTTTCCTATTGAGTCTTCAACGACCGAGATTAAGTCTCTAATCAACGGCTAAGATTAAAACATGACTTGATCTACCTTCTAGATCATTTTCACCCATATTTTGATTAATACCCATTAATATTTTAATTTCCCTAAGTTTAGACTTAGGAACCCCATTAAAAATAATAATTATTTTAATAAAATACAATCCGGGCAAATTTCACTAAACGGTTTCTGGGTTCTTTAAAACTCATGTGCCTTAGCCTCTCCACCAATTTTCAAGGCTAGAGCACTTCCAATGCTACCAAAAACTAACACCTTCCCCTTTCCTTCCATCCCTTCCCCTCCTCTCCCTAACCCCTCTCCCCTTCCCTCTCCTCCCTTACTCCATGTCTCGCTTCCCTCTAGCTTGTCTTTTCCCATCATTAGTTTTTGTGTCTCATTTTCAGGGCATTGTCCTTTCTCTTTATGGAAGGTGGTGGTTGGGGTTATTATCGTCCTTCAAAATCTTAAGGAACGTGGCATCTAAAGAATTATGGCATCAGGCAGGTAGTTTTTATACATCCTCGCACGCTCAGACTTGCTTCGATCCTCTGCCATCTCCTTGGAAACGCCTTCATTGCGGATTTATGATGAATTCTCTTGGATATCACACAAGCAACATTAATCGGAAAATGATGCAATTTGTGTGTTTTGATAAGCATAATGGAATTAAATGGACGACAATCCCTACTTGGGATTCATTCATGAAAGCTTCAACCTCGAGAATTTGTTTTCCTTGGAGGGTGATGATTGGGTGTGGGTTTTTGTTTTAGATTTCAATCGCGGTATCTAAATGTGAATTTTTCAGGGTTTGTGAAGAGATTCTTCTTAGAGTCCATGTCCTTTCATTGGCAATTGGCTCATTGTGGGTGAAGCATTTTGGTTCGTGGGTTGTTTGGAGCAGAGGGCTCTCTAGTTTGCAAGGTTCCCAGCTTGTCCCTGGGTATATTGTGCTCACCACCTATTTCCAGTCCCTGCACTCTGGTCAAAAGATAATTATACTTATCTAGTAAGGGAAACTTGCCTCAATTTGCTAAAGGAAAGGTTGAGTCGATCTATTTAATCTCTAAAGAGTTGAGTAGTAGTTTGCATCATTTCCCTATCAGCTATTTTCAAAAGTTGACTGTGAAGGAAAGATATAGAGTTTTCTGGGCATCTCATTCGTGCTCTAGGCTCTTGGATATTACTGTGAAGGAATGGAATGCAAAATTTAGAAACCCTTGTGGTGCTTCTGTTGATAACACGTTGAATTTAACTATTTCTGGGTAGTTGTTTTAGCTTCATCTCTATAGTAGGATCAACTTCTCTAGGTTTATTTTTGCAAGATGTCCTCTCCACCTTCGAACTCCTCCTCAAAGGATTTCATTTGCTCTATGTGTTTATCAGCCCACAAGGCCCTGCAATAGGCTATGGATGACCTCCAATCAAAGTTTTGTGAGATGTACAAGGTCCAAGTTGAGATGGAAGATCAAAATTTGGCAATGTAGCAACATATTATGCGAATGGAGGATCAAATGGACACACTAAGGTCAATAATTGTGGACCTTCAATTGAACATAGACCCTGTTGTTGTGCTTACTCTGTCTCCGGAGATGGTTTCCAAGTTGGATATAGATCTGAATTTGCCTGCTAATGAATCTAAGTGACTAACATGCAGTTTATGAGGTTTTGTTTGGCAAGCTTTTCTCATTTTGTCTTTGTCGTATCTATGTAGTTTTCTATGTGTTTCTCGATGTCACTGTGTCAATAGGAAGTTACTATCTGGATGTATTTGTGTCTATAGGAAGATATTATGTCGCTATAAGCTTGTAGATAGAGGATATGTCTCTCTGAGAAATCTGAAACGATGTATTTCCCGCGTATTTGTGGCGACCGGGCATAGACTTAATCTAATTATTACTCATTTTTGTTTAAAAAAATGGTTACATATAATTGATATTGACTGATATTCAAAATCCTACGGAAAAATCTAGGCACAACAAGTCCTAAGCCACCAAACTGTGAAAAAAACAATATACAAGGCGTGCAGGCCCGTCAAAGAACCTTCTAGGGAGCTCCAAATATAGGCCAACAATCGGCAACCACTCATAACTATGCAGGTTATCAAACTCCAACAAAATTTGATAGGAAAAAGGGCACAAGACCCCAATGGGCACCCTGGCAATGTCCGAAGATACTTTGACAGGCAATAAAACAGCGCTGGAAGATACTTTGACCAACAAGAAAAAAATGTCGGAAGATACTATGACCAACAAGCAATACCTGGAGATGCTCTGACAAGCCTCTTCATCACAACAGACACATAAACTGGTGGACCCTCGCGAGGAGGTGAACACATCTTCAATCCCAGCAAACTGCAAAAACTTCTTTGGCATACTCATAACCACTAACCCAGCAACTCTAGGCGCAGGCACCATTCTAACAATAACAAAGTTGCACTTCCCTATGACCTTAACAAGCACAGTATGTGACTCCCCAAATTTGTTACCCCAACATCCACACCTCACGGGAATAACTGAAAACCTCGCTAAAAAAATTTCTTCGCGGATGGTCGTGGCCACCACCTCGTTGCAATAGACCCCAATCCCTATGTGGCCATAGCCAACACCCATAACAACGAATGCTTTGAAACGAGTCCACTGCCTGGCCCTCGCCTGCCTCTACACGGCATGACCTTCATGACCACCTCCTTCAGTAAAATACCGATTATGGCCTCCACGTTCTTGTGCTCCTTCACAGACAAGGAGAAAATTTTGATTTCCCTAGGGGAACAAATTTTCCCCTCCTTTACCAAGCAACCAAGTTTTTCCACGGGCATCCATAATTCTTCTTTATCTCTTCGAGTGCCTTGCTCACCACCACAATGGACCCCGCAACCATTGTCACCTCGTTCTCGTCCAAATCCACGTCTGAATCCACCTCTCCTGCCCACTCCGCGTTCGAATCCATCTCCCCGTTCCGCCATTCTGAAAAATCTATAAAACCCTAAAAACCCTCGCCCTCCTTCCTTAAACAATTAAGTGAATGTTAGCACAAACTTTTTTGTGCTCAGTGTCACTTGCAAATCTTCCTCTCTGTTAGGGCTGGTGCTTACCACCCTCACAGGGGTGTCCTTAATCTAGCATGTACTATTTACACCTAAAAATCTACCTATATTGTATAGTGATGTGTGGTTTGACGGTAAGTCTACTTGGGCAAAGCTTGGAAGACCATAGTTCAAATCTCATTGAGTACACTGGCCTGCTGTGGTGGATGCTCGAGAAGTAGATTCCCCACCCCCACCTTGGCGGCACGAGAGTCTCGCTTTGCTAAAACCATAGGATCTTAGTATATCGACTTGCAGTTTGTTGGATGTACTCTTGGCGTTATAGTGACAACTACAAAGGATTGATCTTGGGTCTCCCATACATTAGGACTGGCAGTTACCAATTCACCATGTGATTTAAAAAAATAAATAAATAAATAAAAAATCTACCTATATTGCTAGGGGCCCACATCATCCTCAAAAGGGAAACCACAGAGTTGGCATTACGACCACATAGGAGGGTTCAATATCAAATATTCTTAAGGTTCCATATTCTCATCGTGATAATTATAGGGCGCCAATGGCATCTAACACCCGTATATGGCATTTGCCAGACAGGCGATCTTTAGTTCAATTACGAAGAATCATTTTCTGCCCGCAAATACAAATAACAATACCATATTGTGATCACGGATGTCTATTATGTCCCATAAACAGCAGGGCAAATCAAATAGAGAAAGAATGAGAGCCAAATCTTACAAGCCAAAAAATAGGAAGAAGGGAAGAAAGCATACCAGTGGCAATGGCAGGC
The DNA here is from genome assembly GCA_000404065.3 of Pinus taeda. Taxonomy (NCBI): domain Eukaryota; kingdom Viridiplantae; phylum Streptophyta; class Pinopsida; order Pinales; family Pinaceae; genus Pinus; species Pinus taeda. The sequence goes on from APFE030846369.1 coordinate 77,657, forward strand.
TTAGGCAATGAAACTACACTGGACTGGTCCGGAAAATTGCAGCTCACATGATTACTGCTGCTGCTGCAGCACCGAATTGAAGAAAACGAGTAGGTCCGAAATGGATGGGATAGCCCGCTTCTAAGACGTGCAATACCAGTACCGTTAGTTTTAACCAGAACCATAGAATCTACAGTACAGGATGTAAGCGTACAGAATCCCTTGCATATTGGGCTGCTCAGGCCCAGCATCATCCTTCCTCCCTTCATTACCCAAATGGTAGGCAAAGATAATGACGGGGATAGTAAACAGAAGCCTTACCTAAAACAGGTTTTTGCTTATGTTGTCTATTGGATTGGACCATAGTTAGTGTGATCTTTTCACAAAGTTTATATAACCCTTCTGGTTTTAAATTTTTTGCGAAAACTGCATTGAGCGCTTAATTTAAATTGTGCTATGCAATAAATTGTACTATGTGGAGTAAAATATATATATTCCTCTTTTTATATTTACTTTATATTTTCTCTTTGTATATTTGAAAGTAAGAAAAGACTAAACTCTTATAATTTAAATTGTAGTGTGTGATGTAAAATAAATATATTCTTTTTTCATATTTGGAAGTAAAAAAAAATCTAAAAGTTTCACAATATAGTGTCAATGTATTTTTATTTATTTATATATTAAATTTTTTTATAATACAATTTAATTAATATTATTAATATATAATTTGTAATGGTAAATTAATTGTTTTTTGTCAATTGAGTGGTTGAATGGAATTGTTGTGATCCTCCTCATCAAGATTCAAGTCTTATATTTTGATAAGTTGTAGCTTTGGAATAGCATAACTATGTTGCACTCTTAAGTGAGTTTATATTGCAGGTTGTCTAAGTACTAGCAACCTCTCTCTTGCCTTTGGGTTCAGAGGGAGGTTAATTTATTTCTTTGGGTATTCTCCAATGCCCAAAATTTTGAGTCAATTGAGTTTAACTTAAGTGGTTGGGTGCAATTGTTGTGATCCTCCCTACCTAAGTTCAAGTCTTGTAGTTTGACATGTTCTAGCTCCAAAATAAAGTAACGATGTTGCGCTCTTAAGTGAATTTACATTGTGGACTAGCCAAGTACCAACAACGTTTCTCTTACCTTCAGGCTGAGAGGCAAGCTGATTTCTTTCCCTGAGCGATCCCCAATGCCCAATTAGTCAATTGGGGTTATCTTGGGTGATTAGGCAGAATGGTTGCTATTTTCCCCATTTAGGTTCAAATCCCCTTTAATGACATGATGAGTTATGATGCCTTGATAAATATTTTTACAATTGCTCCGTGCATATGAATATTGTTGTATTGGTTTCGAACCTTGTGAAGTCTTAATTAAGTATGCATGTGGGTTCAACCTTGTAATGTCCCATAATAATAATAATAATATATTAAAATATAAGCAAATAAATAATAAACAATAAAGAAAATATAATAAATAATGAAGAAATATAATAATAACAAATAAATAAAATAGTAAATAACAATATTAGAGTTCTAAATAAGTATATATAAAAGTAAACTATAAAATAGTAACAATAAGTAAAGTTAACAAAAAATAAAATAAAATAAAAAATAATTAGCTAAGAAAACTATAAAAATAGTAAAAATAAGTAAAGTTATCAAAAATAAAAATGAATAAAATAAGAAGAAGAAAAAATAAGAGAAAATTTAACTTAAGTAAAAGGAGGAAGGAGGAACACCCAGGGGGAGCAGGAGCAAATAACGGTGGAAGATGAAAGTTCTGGAGAGAAGGAATTGGAGACAGGGAAGGGGAAAGGTCGGGCGAGGGAGACCTTCGAGGTAGGCCAGAGCAGCAGGGGTAGACCGTCAAAAAGAGGGAATAGGAGGAGAAGCAGAGGACGAGGAAGACCTTGGCAGGCACCCCAATCCGAGACGGAGACTCAGGCCTGGAATCAACAGAAGAAGGGACGGCGCTCCATGGAACAGGCTGCGAAGGACGCGGAGAAGGCGTATATTCAAGGGACAGATAGTGATATAAGGAGGATAATCGACGCGATGGAATTCAGTGTTCTGGAAGAACCCTCCGACCCAGAAATGGAGGAGTGGATCACTCTGCTTCCGGACCCGGGGAATACGTGAGGCCGCCTGACGTTATACAAACGGGCTCTTCACATGTACTGGGTAATGAAGCATTTGCTAGCCAGAGCAATGGAGCAGGTTGCTGTAGAGATGATAGAGATTGCCCAAGGTTTGTCGATTATGAAAAAGGAGATGACCAATCTGCAGCTCATGATGCGAAACTAGGACAACAAAATAGAGGAAGTCCACATCTTACTGAAGGAATTAGCCAAGGCGAAGCGTGAGGGAGAATGCAAGCAAGAAATTTGGGTAGATTGATTGTCTGTTCTGTTATTTTTTTGAATTTTTGTGATAAGCCTTAGAGAATCAATCTGTATGGCAGTTATATTATGGGTCGAAGACTAGATATTAAAAAACAGAACATAGATAGGGCTCTGTTTTGGTTCTTGGTATGTTGTTTTATGTTTGACAAGTAAACATTCTCAAACTATGCTTCTATGAGTGACCAACAGACCTGGTTTCCCTACGGGGCAGGTTGAGGTCACACGTTTTGTACAGTTTTATTATGGATGTATATAATAGAAAAGGTAACACCGCAGCTTAAAAAAAAAAAATAAAAATAAAAATAAAAATAAAAATAAAAAAATTTGCATTTTGACACATGGGGTTCTCTGTCTAATGTTTGGTCTATTTAATAGACTATGAAGAAGATGAGATATCATTCCATCATCCATTCTCTTGGGAGAAAAGCGTTGTGAGACAAAGGATTCTCTGGTAGTAATACGTTGATTGAGGGCTCGGGGGTGGCCAGTTGTAGAAAGATTATGTGCAATTGAGCCTATGGTTGGGTGGAGAGTCGTCCCCAAAACCTTGTTACAATTAGTGGAATTCAAGTCGCATTCAACTTCAAAAGTTCAAGTAAGGGATATCATCAATATAGGTAAGTCCCCTCTTGGCTCATATTTCTCCAATTTTTATGTTCAAAAATTGAATAATTTGGTGTTGATTATTAATCATATGAATTAGTAGATTTAATGCTTGTTTAATTCAGGGTCGTTACGTACGGTATCGGAGGAAGGTTTCAACTCTGTTAGACCTTTGGATTTTTATATTTTTTATCAATAATAAATATAATAACTATAAATAACAAAAAAAATCATATTTTGTTTTCAATATTTTCAATAAATTAAATATATAGAGAAAATCACTATTTAAATAAAAGAAACTTATTGGGTTATAAATTATTTTTACCAAGGTTTTCCAAACAACTTGGAACGATAATAAATATAATGTTTTAATATATTAATAATTATACTGTAATTTGAATTATATATAAATAATATTGAAACACTGAGTGTAATGTGTAATAGTAGTTATTGATTTTTTTTGCTTTATTAATATAGAGAAACATTATTTCTTTTAGATTTTTAAATACAATATTAAAAGTAGATGAAAATGGAGTAAATATTGTTTCAGAATATATGTGATAAATAACTAGCATTTGCATCAGATGTTGCAAAGAAAACGCTGTAAGGCATAAAGTGCGGAAATCCATTATCCATGTAGTGTGTGCATTATTCAACAAGGTGGATTCTCTAAATTTGTTGTGAACATTTAAAGTTAAAAAACAGGAGCTACGGTGTATATTATGCCTAATTTACCATATTATTATCATACCCTAGACGGGATGTGATGAATTCAGACCTAGACTTGGATGGAGCTAAGAACCATTTCAGCTCTAAAGCTAACTTAGAATCCAACACCTTGAAAACCACTACAGTTTGAAAAACCGATATGTAGGTGAACACACACCAGTCTTGCACTGTTGCGCCAAGTTGCAAACCCAGATGTAGTTGCAAACCCAGATGGAAGCATCTAATAAACAGATCCTGCAGCGAACCGTTTCTGCGACTAATGGGTAACCACTTTCATCGAACGATTGAAAATTTTGCAATCGTCTAACATACAATCTTGTGGCGCACAAAATGGCAGGTATGCAGAAAGGGGAGTTGAATATATGTTAGACCATTTCGCATCAAGCTTAAGCCATTCTAACTCTTGAGCCACTCCAACTATTAACATCCCCAATATCTACTCATCAAAATAAGAAGATGCAAGCCTAAGTTGTGCATGCTTGCATGTGGACTTGTCCAATCGTATTATTAGCTTTCCCATGTGTATATTTGACTATGAAAGAAGAAATAAATAAAGGAAATGTGTTAATATCCTTCGATCACTAAAAGTGATTAACTGGCTTGAATATGACATTGGATATGATAAAACAAACTGGCCCAAATAGGAGCTGCAGTAAAAAGCAAGAGTGAATCCCCATCCAAAGGGGAAAATTACTTTCGATAAGAGTAGAAACAACATGCAGATAATAAATTGCTAAATAAGGAAACATAGTCGCCATGAAAGAAGAAACAAATAAAGAAGTGTGTTAATATCCTTAGATCACCAAACAACTGGCTTGAACATTACATTGGGTATGTTAAACTAAAGAAACATGAAAACACATATCCACTAGGACTAAAAATCAAAGGAAAAAACATAGAAGAGAGTACAATATAGCTGTGCATCAAGACACGATTAAAATTGAAGCGGCAGACAATTGCAGCAAATGACGTCCCATCATCATCAGCTTCTATAGAATGATTACAAAGTTCTAAGACCAGGTAAAACTTAGGAGACATTATCTGGTGCAGATAATTTTTGCAATTGTGCTTTGTTGCATAGTGGTCCGGTAAAGACTCCTAAAATGGCAATAGAAGGTGTCTCATTTATTCAAAAATAAAATATAACCAAGGAAGTAAAAATATTGGTCACAAAGCCTTGACAAGGAGTTCTAGTCCATGTGGCTCCAATGACCATTCAACGAGGCTTAAAGACGACCTAATGGGTTCAGCCTACAGCCTAATAGTCCTAATTGATGATTAATATCTCGTATGTTTTGAGCAAAACGAGACTACTGGGATAGCTTTGTCCATCTACAGATAGAAAGGGCTAGTCAAATGAAGTAACATGGACCTAACTTATCCCGCAAATCACCTGCTATAAAGGTTAGGAAGCACTCCTTAACCAAGAGAATTAAACATATCTGGCCCCCTCTCCTATACATGAAGATATGGAGAATTGCCTGCGTGTCAACGACTCAAAAGAAATAATAGATTTGACTCTTAATCTTATATACACAAGAGATCCATAATTATTAAGACTCTTATTCTACCTCTATCTCCTCCCAATACAGTCAAAATATGCACAGGTTTTTATGCATGTGGTGTTCTGCCTCAGTGCTGAGTTGGTATAAATAGACTAGAAATTTTCGCAAGGAAAGTTTCGCTCTATGGGACTGACATTGTGTAACGCAGTGATGAGCAACGATATGGAATATGTAATAAGTGTTTAGTGTAAAAGGCTATTTTCGGATTGATAATCTGAGAAGGGTTATAGTTCTATGCAATGTAAAAATAGTATTAAGGCATGTCATCTTGTAAAGGCTAAATAATATCCATCATTGTTAGATCACAATTAGGAACATCTGGAAAGAATCTATGGTGCAAGGTTCAGCCCCGCTTATATATATGTTAGACCATTTCGCATCAAGCTTAAGCCATTCTAACTCTTGAGCCACTCCAACTATTAACATCCCCAATTTTTACTCATCAAATTTACTCATCTTATTTTGATAATAAATTTTAGAAATAACTGCAAACAAACAGGTGCATTATTTTTGGAATTACAAAATTACTTTTGAAAAATATCATCACCTGTCATGCCTCAGGCAAACAATCCAAACATTAAAATCATTAAAATCAGACAGCGTAATACATGGGATTGGGTAGCTTGAATGTTCTGTCCCCAACAGCATATCCAGTCAGATAGCTCCACTGATCGCCGGAGTTCCCTAAAATCCTAAACCCATCTTGCTCAATCTTCAATCTCCTCTCAGATTTAAAAACCACAGTGCTCTTCCCATAATCTTCCGGCTCCTTGCAGCACAAATAAACCATTAATCTCATGAACAGAACTCTTTCTATGCATTACCCATCAAAGCCAGACATTCCAAACTCACAGAGACACATCGAAGAAACGAAATTGGTAAATGCATCGTTGGTTGCAGAGATCACCTCAACAAAAGTGCCTCCCATGAATGATAACCAGCCAGGGCCAGATTCTTCTCAGTGCCATTCCTCTCGCAGTCGTACCTGGCCGATAATAGAAAGATCTTGAACCCCAATTCCAGCAGATGGTTGTACAAACTACGACTGGCAGGCAATGGCGGGGCCTCTGCCAAATCCGACCACTATATAAAAGCACCATCGTCGGCGCCCTCTCCTCTGCAAACGGGGAGGCCCCAAAAAATTGGGGTAAATAAAGCAGAGGGGAAAGGTGTTTGTTAATTGGTTCTGCCAAATCTGCCCACTTTATGAAAGCAGCATCCTTCATCCCCTTCTCTGCATACCGTAGGCCAAAAAAAAAGGAAAAATTGCAGAGGGGAAAGGCATTTGAAAAACCGATATGCATGCGAACACACACCGATTTTTCACTGTTGTGCCAAGTTGCAAACCCAGATGGAAGCATCTAATAAACAGATCCTGCAACGAACCGTTTCTGCGACTAATGGGTAACCATTTTCATCGAACGATTGAAAATTTTGTAATCGTCTAATATACAATCTTGCGGTGCACAAGATGACAGGTGTGCAGAGAAAGGAGTTGATTTCAGAGGGGAACGCCTTACGGCGTAAATATTGTTTCAGAATATATGTGATAAATAGGTACATTGGTCATTATTTTGGATACCTTCATTACAAATTAAATAAAATTAGATTTAATAAATTATAGTGATAATTTTTTACAAAATTAGAAATCCCCTATTCATTAAATCGATAAACAAAAAGCTCATTGACTTAGCTATTATGAATCGCTTTCCCAAACACAAACCACAGTGGATGACATGGCATTACAAGAACCATGTGGCTAGATAGACTTGTTGGATGAAGGCCACGCGACAGCCTCCCCAAGGGTGGTTGGTTTGTGTCTCGTTGTAGTATTTTCCAGGTGAAATGAAATAAAATGATATTTTAAGGTCTGCGAGAATAAAAATATTCTACGAGACCATTAGTTCCTTGTTTTTCACTTTTTGCAATTCAATCCTTTTGTGATTCAAATTGATGATGAGTTTGCCCAACCTTCCAACAATCCCCTCGCTAAAAAGACAATGCCAAGAAACTGATGCTAACATGTTCTCATAACTTTCTTTGATGTCTTTGAATGCATTACATTCCAAAATGAAATGTTTTTCCAATTCCACGGCCCCAAACGTGCAAAATATACACACCTGTTCTTCCCAAGCTTCTTTAAGCCTTTTCCACTGTCCTGTTTCACACCAAAGTTGATGTCAGTTGGTCCTTAATTGAGCAATAAGAACCTTTGCCCTCCACGAAATGTTAGCTCCAATGAACTCTTTTTCTTGTAGATCACACATAGGGTTGAATTCCTCAATGTAATATGGTGGCAATTCCGAGGAGGGACACGTATCAACAACTGTTTAAATCTTGTCGATTTTTTGAATAAACAATAGCACGATTTTGGTGTGAGGTTTTAATGCGCTTTATTGTTTTCGGCCTGCCCTTTGTATTGGCCTTGGTTTCGCAAATGTGGTCATTTCACTCCTACCGAGGGAAACCCACGGTTCATTCTTGCTTTCGTTGTTGGTATGGTTTGGCTCTGTGGGTGCGTTGTGTCTTCGCTTGTTTCTTATGGTGGTTTGTTAGCGTTGTGCCTTTGCTTATTCCTTGTGGTGGTTTATTTTGCTGGTTCTCAGAGGTTTCAGGTTGACTTTCAACCTGCAAGTTGCTTCATCTTTGTTACCCGGCTCATGCTTTGTCTCTACTCTGCTCGTGATGCTTTTTTTTTTGTGTTGGTTCTAGTCTTGATCTGGCTCTGTGTAACCATAGGTTCTCTCCTTGCTACTAAGGTGGGAACATCAGCGAACTCTCCTTCAGGTAATTTCTTGTTCCAATTTCATTTATGCATCTCATTTTTATGTCTCTAACCCTCTGGCTCCTTGGTGAGCAGGTGAACTTCTCCTATGGCATTCCTTTTGGGGGAAACCCTCTGGCGAGAGACTCGGTTCTTGTCCTCTGGCTCAGAGTCAGACCTTTTCCAGGTAAATTCCCACTCCTTTCTTTGTTTATCTGCTCACTGTCCTTTTGTTTTATTGGCCCTAGTGGTTTCTTGACTACCTACCTTGTTTTTGTGGTCGTGTGCAAGTTGTTCCTGAGGAACGCTGCTCCACGGCCTCGTCCTTAGGAGTCTTCGCAAGCTTGGGGAAAAACAGGGTAGGATCCCTCCATGGCTGTATTGTGGTTCTTTTTTCCTTTACTTGCGTTGTCTTTGGTTGGGTATAACACTTGGGGTTACGCTTTCTCCATGTGTTTATATGGCTTTAGGGGTTTTCACACCCTCGTTGTTTGACTAGCCTTGGCCTACAAATGGTGTTCATGGGTTTCGAAACCCTCTATTATTTTGGGTTATATAAATGTATAATGAATTGTTAAATTTGGAAATGGAACGAATGCACAGGTGTGCTTGAACACTGAATGTAAACGTACTTGGGTTCTTTCGTTGAGAAAAAATATGTCGTCTTTGCTTATTTACTTTTGTTCCTGGTCTGAGGTGCCTTCAATCACGAGATTTTTTCGATGTCATTCGGCCTCTTAATGAATTATTTCACTATTTTGCTTTAACACAATGTCTGAAACCTTAATACACAAACCCAAAAAAAAAAACAAAACAAAACAAAACAAAAGCAAAAACAAAAACAAAACAAAACAAAAATAAAATAAAACAAAACAAAAACAAAAACAAAATTGTCTTGCTTCCTTAATGAGAGGTTCTAAATTCCTTTGCTTTCATAGATATTCAAGAAAAATTGTAATTTCAAAATCTATGTCCTTTCTTCTCTCTGTATGGCAGCCTCCTTCATGAGGCTCTGGTTTTTTTTCAATGCCTTACTAGCGGTTTCTTACAGTTGAGGAATTGTTCCTCAATTACCTTTCAGTTATCTAACAGTTTCTTTAAACATACTCTTAACTAATCCTATTTTTACTTGCTTGCTTAATTTTTAAAGGACAATGGTTGTGTCAGCCTTAATTTAAGTAAAACAAAATTCGAAATGCTTTTCTTTCTTTCCAGCAAAAATAAATAAAAACCATTTCGATTTGTCGCCTTTTCAGTCGAATGCAACTCCATTAGGCTCATGGGGTAAATTAAACTCACGGCTTCTGTCCATGAGCTCTTCAATAGAATACTCGGTGCTTTGAATATGGCAAGCATCTAATCAAGCATTATCTTCAATAAGATGGCCCTTCCACTTGACTAGGTACCGCAGCTATTCTTTTCTTCAAGTCCGTCTGGCCACCTGGGTGTCTAGGATCTGTTCGATCTCTAAAGGATTTGTTGGGGACATCTGTTTAATCCACGAGTCGTTCTCATTCTAGCTGTCTTGTGTTCGTCTTCCGAACTGTCTTCTTCATTTGCTGCAATTTATGGGTACAGATCTTCCACATTAAAAATGAGTGAGATTCCTATATCTGGAGGTAACTTCAACTCTTAAGTGTTCGTAGAAAACTTTCGAAGAATCCTGCAAGGCCCAATTTTCTACCATTTTAACTTGTTGTATTCGCATTTAGGAAACCTCTCCTTGCGTAGGTGTGCTAATACCAGGTCCCCTATGTTGAATTGTACCTCCCGCCTTTTCAAATTTTCTTTATGTTTGTATCTTCGGCTGTTGTCTTGTAATTTTAATTTCACCTGTTCATGAAGATCGTTGATTGCCTTTGTGAAATCTTCACCTAAATCCCGCAACTCATGTACTCCACGTTGGTGCATTCCGTATAGGATCTAGAAAGGACTATTGCCCATGCTTCTATTGGGCGAATCGTTATAAGCAAATTCTTCTTGTTCAAATACATGATCCCACTATCGAGAATTCTCACCAACCAAACTCCTTGATAGATTTCCTAGACTGCGGTTCACTACTTTAGTTTGCCCGTCAGTCTGCAGATGATAAGGTGAGCTAAAGTTCAGTTTCGTGTCTAACTTTTTCCATAAGGTCCGCCAAAAATGACCTGTAAACTTTACGTCTCAGTCCGAAATAATACACTTTGGCAAGCCATGTAATCTGACTATCTTTGTGAAGAACAAATGTGCTACATGTGTGGAATCACTGGTCTTCCTACACGGAATGAAATGTGCCATGTTGGTCAAATGATCCACCACCACCATGATGGAATCGAATCCCCATTGTGTCTTCAATAGACCTAAGACAAAGTCTAAACTGACTGAGTCCCATGGTCTTTACAGAATAGGTAAGGGCGTATACAACCCTGTGTTCTCGCAGTGTCCCTTTGCAAGCTGACACACTTTGCATCTAGCCACAAACCTCTGTACATCCCTATGCATCTTCAGCCAATAGTAAAAGTGGCTCAACTGATCCAAGGCCTTATCTATGCCAAAATGCCTGGCTAAGCCTCCATTATGCTTTTCCTGGATTAAGTTCTCTCTCATAGAACATTTTGGGGTACACAATTGCCCTCCTTTGAACAACAATCCTTCCTGCATATTATAGTCTAGCCATGAACTATTATCTCTCAACAATGGATTTTGGCAAGCTTCATAGGCTTCCTTAAAATTTGCATTTGTTTCATACAAGTCCTTAAGGTGTTCGAATCCTATATATTGTATCGTACTTTCTTGTACGATCAAATTCCTCCTGCTTAATGCATCTGCCACTTTGTTGGCTTAACCGTTGATGTGTTTCAACACAAATGTAAAACTCTGCGGGTACTCCACCCACTTCGCATGTTTATGGTTCAGCTTATGTTGTTGCATAATATACTGTAATGCAGAATTGTCTGAAAATAAGACAAATTCATTGGCCAGTAGATAATGTTTCCAATGCTTTAGCGCTTGAACCACTGCATAAAATTCTTTGTCATAAGACATGTACTTCTGCCTACTTTCATTTAATTTCTTACTGAAATAGGCTATTGGCTTGTCTTCTTGGTTGAGTACTACACCAATAGCTATCCCACTGGCATCACAACGAACTTGAAAAAGTTTGTTAAAGTATGGTAATCTTAAAATTGGTTTTTTCAGTGATCTTCCTTTTGAGCAGCTAAAAACTATTCTCAGCCAATTCTGTCCAATGAAAAGGCTGATTTGCCTTCTTAATGGTGTCCACCATGGGTGCACAAATCCCACTAAATTTTTTAATAAACTTTCGATAAAAACTCGCCAATCCATGAAAACTTCGTACCTCAAGCAAACGCTTAGGAGACGACCACCTAACTATGGCTGCAACCTTTTCGAGATCCATTTTTAGTTCATTCTCGGAAATCACAAATCCCAAATAAATTAATTCCTTCTTGAAAAAAAGAACAGTTTTTCAAATTTATCACTAATCTATTTTGCTGCAATTTTTCCAATACATACCTCACATGTCGAAAATGATCTTCCTTCACCTTGCGGAATATAAGTATATCATCCAGATATATAATCACAAATTTACCAATGAATTCTTTCAACATCTCGTTCATCAAACGCATGAACATGCTGGGGGCATTGCTCAATCCAAATGGCCTAACCAACCATTCATATAAGCCTTCATTAGTCTTGAAAGTTGTCTTCCACTCGTCACCTTCTCGAATCCTGATTTGGTAGTAGCCGCTTTTCAAGTCTATCTTTGAAAAGTATGTTTTTCCACTCAAACAATCCATCATATCATCCATCTGAGGTAAAGGAAACCTGTATCTGATAGTGATCTTGTTAATTGCCCAGGAATCAGTGCACATCCACCACTCAGCTCCTCTCTTGGGAGCTAAAATAGTTGGAACCGCACAAGGGCTTAGACTTTCTCGAATCAGTCCTTTATCCAACAACTCCTGCACCTGCTTCCTAATTTCTTCATTGTCCTTCGAACTCATCTGGTAAGCAGCTTTGTTTGGCAAACTGGCTCCTGGAATGAAATCAATATGGTGACTAATGCTCCGCTTTGGTGGTAATTTGTCTCGTAGATCATCTACCACAATATCACTAAATTCCTGCAGCATGTCTTGTATCTCTTTAGGTAAGTCAGTGATTTCAGTATGGATCAATACTGGTTTTTGCCTTTGCACAACTACATATTTTACCTTATCATCCTCCATTTGTCACAGAAACTCTTTTCCACCTAACAGTAAGGTTTTCTTCCACTAGTTTCTGCAGCATCCTCTTCCTTTATGGGCACTAGCGTATGATTTATCCTATCTTTAACAAACTTGTGATAATTTGTTTCCCCGTCATGGACGACTTTCCTATCATACTGCCATGGTCTGCCCAATAGAATATGGCACACGTCCATCGGCATGATGTCACAAGTCACCTTGTCCTTGTACTTGCCAATATGAAACTCTACTTCGCACTGCTCATCGACCAATAGTTGGTGACCTTTCTACAACCAAGACACTCTATATGGAGTTGGGTGATTCATGTTCTTCAAACCCAATTTCCCCACCCTTTCAGTAGCTACCAGATTATCAGTACTTCCATTGTATATGATTAATTTGCGGCATTTCCCATGCGACTTGCACATAGTCCAGAACAATGCTTTCCTCTGTGTCTGATCAGCTACTTCCTTAGCTGGTTTCAATAATACCTTATTCAATACCAAGGCTTCCCCGGTTTCAGGCATATTTTCCACCTCTTGTGGCGGTGCCTCTGCTTCATCAGGCTGAGCAACTTATGCTCCCCTCTGTCCAGTTTGTTCATTTTCAGGACATTCAAAGGACCTGTGTCCCCACTTGTGACACTTCTAACACTGATAGGCATTTCCTCTGCCTCTTCCATTACCTCTTCCTCGCTGTTATGACCTTCCTCCTCTGGTGTTACCTTCCCTTTCAGTCTATCCCGAAGTTTTTGAATTGCTACCCTCTTCATTGTTGTTGGCAGTTCTACCTCTACCAAAGGACTTTCCCCTACCTCTGCCAAAACCATGTCCTCTTCTGACATTTTGTTTCCTGGAAATATTTTCCTTCACCTTCAAATTACTCTGATAGGCTTCCTTTATGGTCTTAGGGGAAAGAATACTAATTTCGTCTAGGATCTCCATCCGTAGACCATTTACAAACCTCGTTGTTTCTTCAGGGGTATCTTCAACATAGCCAACTCTCAGGTTTATAAAATTCTTTAGTATATTCCTTTATGGTCATAATTCTTTGTCTGAGGTTTTGTACTTGTCTATACAGAGCAATTTGGTAATCTTTAGGTAAAATTTTGCTCTTCATCCTAGCAATCAGCCTGTCCCATTTTTTAATCAATGGTTTGTTTAGTCTTCTCCTTTCTACCTACACACTGTCCCACCATATGTTGCATGTCACTTCAACTTGGTGACAAAAAACTTGATCTTCTTGTCTTCGTTGATTTCTTCATATTCAAAATATTTATCTAGCTCACTTATCCAGTCTAACAATGCCTTTGTGGACAAACTGCCATCATAATTAGAAAGCTCTGGTCTTGGCTTGCTACTAGCCAACAAAATCGACCTCAATAGTTTAATCTCTGGTCCCTCTTCGTCTGACCCATCCATCGCGACTGCGTTTTCCTCCTCACTGTCATCCCCACCTTTCGGATCTCTACGCCTTCCTGCCTCCACTACTGCCAAACGTGTAGTTAAGGTCCTAATCTCTTCTCGTAGCCCTTCATCTGCTACTCTTATGATGGCTCTTACCTCAACCCCTTTTTCCTACCTCCATCTTTACTGAGAGAAAGGAACTAACTTGCTCTAATACCAAAAATTGGCGGCAATCCCGAGGAGGGACATGTATCAATGACCATTTAACTCTTGTCGATTTTTCGAATAAACAATAGCAGGGTTTTGGTGTGAGGTTTTAATGCACTTTGTTGTTTTCAGCCTACCCTTTCTACTGGCCTTGGTTTCGCAAATGTGGTCATTTCACTCCTGTCGAGGGAAACCCGGGGTTCATTTTTGCTTTCGTTGTTGGTCTGGTTCGGCTCTGTGGGTGTGGCGTGCCTTCGCTTGTTTCTTGTGGTGGTTTGTTAGCGTTGTGCCTTTACTTGTTCCTTGTGGTGGTTTCTTAGCGTTGTGCCTTCGCTTGTTCCTTTTGGTCGTTTATTTTGCTGGTTCTCAAAGGCTTCAGGTTGACTTTCAACCTGCAAGTTGTTTCATCTTTGTTACCCAATTCATGCTTTGTCTCTACTCTACTCATGATGGTTTTTTTTTGTGGTGTTGGTTCTGGTGTTGATCTGGCTCTGTGTAACCACAGGTTCTTTCCTTGCTACTGCCTTGGGCGGCTCAATGAACTCTCCTTCAGGTAATTTCCTATTCCAATTTCATTTGATCATCTTGTTTTTATGTCTCTAACCCTTTGGCACCTTGGTGAGCACGTGAACTTCTCCTATGGCATTCCTGTCGGGAGAAACCCTCTGGCGAGAGACTCGGTTCTCATCCTCTGGCTCGGAGTCATGCTTTTTCCAGGTAAATTCCCGCTCCTTTCTTCGTTTATCTACTCATTGTCGTTTTGTTTTATTGGCCCTAATGGTTTCTTGACTGCCCGCCTTGTTTTTGTGGTGGTATGCAGGTCGTTCCTGGGGAATGCTGCTCCACGGCCTCGTCCTTGGGAGTCTTCGCAAGCTTGGGGAAAACGGGGTAGGATCCCTCCGTGGTTGTATTGTGGGTTTTCTTTCCTTTACTTGCACTATCTTTGGTTGGTATAACCCTTGGGGTTTCACTTTCTTCGTCTGTTTGTATGGTTTCGGGGGTTTTCACACCCTCGTTGTTTGACTAGTCTTGCCTTGCAAGTGGTGTTCGTGGGTTTCAAAACCCTCTACTATTTTGGTTCATATAAATGTATAATGAACTGTTAAATTTGAAAATGGAACGAATGCACAGGTGTGCTTGAATAATGAATGTGAATGTACCTGGTTTTTTTTGTTGAGAAAAAATGTGTTGTCTTTGCTAATTTTCTTTTGTCTGGATCCTGGTCTGAGATGCCTTCATTCACAAGATTTTTGTCGATGTCATTCGGCCTCTTAGTGAATTATTTCACTATTTTTCTTTAACACAATGTAAAATAAATAAATAAAATAAAAAATAAAAAATTGTCTTGCTTCCTTAATGACAGGTTCTAAATTCATTTGCTTTCATAGATATTCAAGAAAAATTGTAATTTCAAATTCTATGTCCTTTCTTCTCTCTGGATGGCAGCCTCCTTCATGAGGCTCTGGTTTTTCTTTTTCAATGCCTTACTAGCAGTTTCTTACAGTTGAGGAACTTTTCCTCATTTACCTTTTAGTCATCTAACAGTTTATTTCAACATATTCTTAACTAATCCTATTTTTACTTGCTTGCTTAATTTTTAAAGGACAATGATTGTGTCAGCCTTAATTTAAGTAAAACAAAAATAAAACAAAATTCAATTTTTTTTTCTTTCTTTGCAGCAAAAAAAAAAACCATTTCCAGTTGTCGCCTTTTCAGTCGAATGCTCCTGCATCAGGCTCCTGGGGTAAATTAAACTCATGGCTCATATCCATAGTACCCAACGCTTTGAATCTGGGCAGCGTCTAACCAAGAACTATCTTCAATAGGATGGCCCTTCCACTTGACTAGGTACCGCAAATATTCTTTTCTTCGAGTCCGTCTGGCCACTTGGGTGTCTAGGATCTGTTCGATCTCTAAAGGATTTGTTGGGGGCATCTGTTTAATCCACGAGTCGTTCTCATTCTGGATGTCCCGTGTTCATCTTTCCGAACTGTCTTCTTCATTTGCCACAATGTATGGGTACAGATCTGCCATATTAAAAATGGGTGAGATTCCTATATCTGGAGGTAACTGCAACTCATAAGCGTTTGCAGAAAACTTTCGAAGAATCCAACAAGGCCCAATTTTCTTCCATTTTAACTTGGTATACACCTTTAGGAAACCTCTGCTTGCATAGGTGTGCTAATACCAGGTACCCTACCTTGAATTGTACCTCCCACCTTTTCAAATCTACTTTATGTTTGTATCTTTGGCTGTTGTCTTGTAATTTTAATTTCATTGTTCATGAATATCGTTGATTGCCTTTGCGAAATCTTCACCATCGGCACCCCTGCGCTCCAACTGACCCAAATCCCGCAACTCATGTACTCCACGTGGGTGCGTTTTGTATAGGATCTGGAAAGGACTATTTCTCGTGCTTCTGTTGGGCGACTCGTTATAAGCAAATTCTATTTGTGCAAGTACATGATCCCACTGTCGAGAATTCTCACCAACCAAACTCCTTAATAGATTTCCCAAACTTCGCTTTGCTCGTCGGCCTACGGATGATAAGCTGAGTTGAAGTTTAGTTTGGTGTCTAATTTTTTCCATAAGGCCCGCCAAATATGACCTGTAAACTTTACTTCTCGGTCCGAAATAATAGACTTCGGTAAGCCATGTAATCTGACTATCTCTGTGAAGAACAAATGTGCTACATGTGTAGCATCACTAGTTTTCCTTCACATAATGAAATGTGCCATTTCGGTGAAACGATCCACCACCACCATGATGGAATCGAATCCCTGTTGTGTCTTCGACAGACCTAAGACAAAGTCTAAACTAACTGAGTCCCATGGTTTATTAGAAATAGGTAAGGGCGTATACAACCCTGTGTTTTGGCTGTGTCCCTTTGCAAGCTGTCACACTTTGCATCTAGTCACAAACCTCTATACATCTCTACACATCTTTGGCCAATAGTAAAAGTGGCTCAACTAATCCAAGGTCTTGTCTATGCCAAAATGCCTAGCTAAGCCTCCATTATGCTTTTCCTGGATTAAATTCTCTCTCATAGAACATTCCCGGATACACAACTGCCCTCCTTTGAACAACAACCCTTCTTGCATATTATAGTCCAACCATAAACTGTTATCTCTCAACAATGGATTTTGGCAAGCTTCATAGGCTTCCTTAAAATTTGCATCTGTTTCATACAAGTCCTTAAGGTGTTCGAATCCTAATACTTGTATCGTACTTTCCTGTAGGATCAAATTCCTCTTGCTTAATGCATCAGCCACTTTGTTGGTTTGACCGCTGATGCGTTTCAACACAAATGTAAAACTCTGCAGGTACTCCACCTGCTTCGCATGTTTATGGTTTAGCTTATGTTGTTGCATAATATACTGTAATGCAGAATTGTCTGAAAATAAGACAAATTCATTGGCCAGTAGATAATGTCTCCAATGCTTCCGCGCTTGAACCATTGCATAAAATTCTTTGTCATAAGACGTGTACTTCTGCCTACTTTCATTTAATTTCTCACTGAAATAGGCTAATAGCTTTTCTTCTTGGCTGAGTACTGCACCAATGGTTGTCCCACTGGCATCACAACGAACTTGAAAAAGTTTGTTAAAATATGGTAATCTTAAAACTGGTTTTTCAGTGATCTTCCTTTTGAGCAACTGAAAACTCTTCTCAGCCAGTTCTGTCCAATGAAGAGGCTGATTTTCCTTCTTAATGGTGTCCACCATGGGTGCACAAATTCCACTAAAATTCTTAAATAACTTTCGATAAAAACTCCATGAAAACTCCATACCTCAAACAAACTCTTGGGAAATGGCTAGCTAACTATGGTTGCAACCTTTTCCAGATCCATTTTTAGTTCATTCTCGAAAATCACAAATCCCAAATAAACTAATTCCTTCTTGAAAAAATAACATTTTTTCAAATTTATCACTAATCTATTTTTTCTGCAATTTTTCCACTACATACCTGACATGTCAAAAATGATCTTCCTTCATCTTGCTGAATATAAGTATATCATCGAGATATATAATCACAAATTTACCAATGAATTCTTTCAGCATCTCGTTCATCAAACGCATGAACGTGATAGGGGCATTGCTCAATCCAAATAGCATGACCAACCATTCATATAAGCCTTCATTAGTCTTGAAAGTTGTCTTCCACTCGTCACCTTATCGAATCCTGATTTGGTGGTAGCCGCTTTTCAAGTCTATCTTTGAAAAATATGCTACTCCACTCAAACAATCCATCATATCATCCATCTGAGGTAAAGGAAACTTGTATCTGATAGTGATCTTGTTAATTCCCTGGGAATCAGTGCACATCCACCACTCACCTCCTTTCTTGGGAGCTAAAATAGTCGAAATCGCACAAGGGCATAGACTTTCCTGAATCAGTCCTTTATCCAACAACTCTTGCACCTGTTTCCTAATTTCTTCATTGTCCTTTGGACTCATCTGGTAAGCAACTTTGTTTGGCAAACTGGCTCCTGGAATGAAATCAATATGGTGACTAATGCTCCACTTTGGTGGTAATTTCTCTGGTAGATCATCTACCACAATATCACTAAATTCCTGCAGCATGTCCTGTATCTCTTTAGGTAAGTCAGTGATTTTAGTATGGATCAATACTAGTTTTGGCCTTCGCACAACTACATATTTTACCTTATCATCCTCCATCTATCGCAGAAACTCTTTTCCACCTAACAGTAAGGTTTTTTTCCACTAGTTTCTGCAGCATCCTCTTCCTTTATGGGCACTAGTGTATGCTTTATCCCATCTTTAAGAAACTTGTAACAATTTGTTTCCATGTCATGGACGACTTTCCTATCATACTGCCTTGGTCTACCCAGCAGAATATGGCACACATCCATTAGCATGATGTCGCAAGTCACCTTGTCCTTGTACTTTCCAATATTAAACTCTACTTTGCACTGCTCATGGAATAGTAGTTGGTGACCTTTCTACAACCAAGACAACCTATATGGAGTTGGGTGCTTCAAGTTCTTCGAACCCAATTTCCCCCTCATTTCAGTAGCTACCAGATTATCAGTACTTCCACTATCTATGATTAATTTGCGGCATTTCCCATGCAACTTGCACACAATCTAGAACAATGCTTTCCTTTGTGTCGGATCAGCTACTTCCTTATCTGGTTTCAATAATACCTTGTTCAACACCAAGGCTTCCCCAGTTTTAGGTATATTTTCCACCTCCTGTGGCGGTGCCTCTACTTCATCGGGCTAAGAAACATATGCTCACCTCTGTCCAATTTGTTCATTTTCAGGACATTCAAAGGACCTGTGTCCCCACTTGTGACACTTGTAAAACTGATAGGCATTTCGTCTGCCTCTTTCATTACCTCTTCCTCGCTGGCATGACCTTCCTCCTCTGGTGTTACCTTCCCTTTTAGTCTGTCCCGAAGTTTTCGAACTGCTACCCTCTTCATTGATGTTAGCAGTTCTACCTCTGCCAAAGGACTTTCCCCTACCTTTGCCAAAACCACATCCTCTTCTGGCATTTTGTTTCCTGGCGATCTTTTCCTCTACCTTCAAAGCACTCTGATAGGCTTCCTCTATGGTCTTAGGGGAGAGAATACTAATTTCGTCTAGGATCTCCATTCGTAGACCATTTACAAACCTCTTTGTTTTTTCAGGGGTATCTTCAAAATAACCAGCTCTCAGGTTTACTTTATAAACTTTTGCAGTATATTCCTTTACGGTCATCATTCTTTGTCTTAGGTTCTGTACTTGTCTATAAAGGGCAATTTGGTAATCTTTAGGCTGAAATTTTCTCTTCATTCTAGCAATCACCCTGTCCCATCTTTTAATCAATGGTTTGTTCAGTCTTCTCCTTTCTACCGGCACATTGTCCCACCAGAGTGTTGCATGTCCCTTCAACTTGGTGACAACAAACCTAATCTTCTTGTCTTCGTTGATTTCTTCATATTCAAAATATTTATCTAGCTCACTTATCCAGTCTAACAATGCCTCTGTGGACAAATTGCCATCATAATTCGAAAGCTCCGGTCTTGGCTTACTACTAGCCAACAAAATTAACATCAATAGTTTAATCTTTGGTCCCTCTTCATCTAACCCATCTGTCGTGGATGTGTTTTCCACCTTCGGGATCTCTACGCCTTCTTGCCTCCACTGCTGCCAAACGTGCAGTTTAGGTCCTAATCACTTCTCGTAGACCTTCATCTGCTACTCTTTTGGTGGCTCTACCTCGACCCCTTCTTCCTACCTCCATCTTTACTGAGAGCAAGGAACTAACTTGCTCTGATACCAAAAATTGGTGGCAATCCTGAGGTGGGACATGTATCAACGACTGTTTAACTCTTGTTGATTTTTCGAATAAACAATAGCAGGGTTTTGGTGTGAGGTTTTAATGCACTTTATTTTTTTCGGCCTACCCTTTGTACTGGCCTTGGTTTCACAAATGTGGTCATTTCACTCCTATCAAGGGAAACCCGATGTTCATTCTTTCTTTCACTGTTGGTCTGGTTCGGCTCTGTGAGTGCGTTGTGCCTTCGCTTGTTTCTTGTGGTGGTTTGTTAGCACTGTGCCTTCACTTGTTCCTTGTGGTGATTTGTTAGCGTTGTGCCTTCGCTTGTTCCTTGTGGTGGTTTATTTTGCTAGTTCTCAGAGGTTTCAAGTCGACTTTCAACCTGCAAGTTGTTTCATCTTTGTTGCCCAGCTCATGCTTTGTCTATAATATTCTCGTGATGCTTTTTTTTTTGGTGTTGGTTCTGGTGTTGATCTGGCTCTGTGTAACCACATGTTCTTTCCTTGCTGCTATGGTGGGCAACTCAGCGAACTCTCCTTCAGGTAATTCCCTGTTCCAATTTCATTTTCACATCTCGTTTTTATGTCTATAACCGTCTGGCTCCTTGGTGAGTAAGTGAACTTCTCCTATGGCATTCTTGTTGGGAGAAACCCTATGGCGAGAGACTCAGTTCTCGTCCACTGGCTAGGAGTCAAGCCTTTTCCAGGTAAATTCTCACTCCTTTCTTCGTTTATCTGCTCACTGTCCTTTTCTTTTGTTGGCCCTACTGGTTTCTTGACCTCCCACCTTGTTTTTGTGGTGGTATGCAGATCGTTCCTGGGGATCGCTACTCCATGGCCTCGTCCTCGGGAGTCTTCACAAGCTTGGGGAAAAACAGGGTAGGATCCCTCCGTGGCTGTATTGTGATTTTTCTTTCCTTTACTTGCATTGTCTTTGGTTAGGTATAACCCTTGGAGTTTCACTTTCTCCGTATGTTTTTATGGTTTCGGCGGTTTTCGCACCCTCGTTGTTTGACTAGTCTTGGCCTACAAATGGTGTTCATGGGTTTCAGAACCCTCTACTATGTTGGGTTATGTAAGTATAATGAACTTTTAAATTTGGAAATGGAACGAATGCACAGATGTGCTTGAATACTAAATGTAAATGTACCTGGGTTTTTTTGTTGAGAAAAAATGTGTTGTCTTTATTGAATTGCTTTTGTTTGGTTCCTGGTCTGAGATGCCTTCAGTCATAAGATTTTTGTCGATGTCATTCGGAATCTTAGCGAATTATTTCAATATTTTGATTTAACACAAAAATTGTAATTTCAAATTCTATGTCCTTTCTTCTTTATGGATGGCAGCCTCCTTCATGAGGCTCTGGTTTTTCTTTTTCAATGCCTTACTAGCAATTTCTTACAATTGAGGAACTATTCCTCAGTTATCTAACAGTTTCTTTAAACATAATCTTAACTAATCCTATTTTTGCTTGCTTGCTTAATTTTTAAAGGACAATGGCTATATCAACATTAATTTAAGTAAAACAAAAATAAAACAAAATTCGAAATGTTTTTTCTTTCTTTCCAGCAAAAAAAATAAAAACCATTTTCAGTTGTCGCCTTTTCAGTTGTATGCTCTTGCATCAGGCTCTCGGGGTAAATTAAACTCATGGTTCCTATCCATGAGCTCTTCAATAAAGTACCCGACGCTTGAATCTAGCCATCATCTAACCAAGAACTATCTTCAAAAGAATGACCCTTCCACTTGACTAGGTACTGCAAATATTCTTTTCTTCGAGTTCGTCTGGCCACCTGGGTGTCTAGGATCTGTTCGATCTGTAAAGGATTTGCTGGGGGCATATGTTTAATCCACGAGTCGTTCTCATTCTGGGTGTCCTGCGTTCGCCTTTCTGAACTGTCTTTTTCATTTACCGCAATGTATGGGTACAGATCTACCACATTAAAAATGGGTGAGATTCCTATATCCGGAGGAAACTGCAACTCATAAGCATTCACAGAAAACTTTCGAAGAATCCTACAAGGCCCAATTTTATTCCATTTTAACTTGTTGTATTCACCTTTAGGAAACCTCTCCTTATGTAGGTGTGCTAATACCAGGTTCCCTACATTGAATTGTACCTCCCGCCTTTTCAAATTTGCTTTCTGTTTGTATCTTTGGCTGCTATCTTGTAATTTTAATTCCACCTGTTCATGAAGATCGCTAATTTCCTTTGCGAAATCTTCACCATCAGCACTCATGCGCTCCAACTGACCCAAATCCTGCAACTCATGTACTCCACATGGGTGCATTCCGTATAGGATATGGAAAGGACTATTGCCCATACTTCTGTTGGGCGAATTGTTATAAGAAAATTTCGCTTCTGCAAGTACAAGATCCCACTGTCGAGAATTCTCACTAACCAAACTCCTTAATAGATTTCCCAGACTTCGGTTCACCACTTCGGTTTGCCCGTCGGTCTGCGAATGAAAAGTTGAGCTGAAGTTCAGTTTGGTGTCTAATTTTTTCCATAAGGTCCGCCAAAAATGACTTGTAAACTTTACGTGTCGGTCCGAAATAATAGACTTTGGCAAGATATGTAATCTCACTACCTCTATGAAGAACAAATGTGCTACATGTGTGGAATCACTGGTTTTCCTACACGGAATGAAATGTGCCATTTTGGTGAAATGATCCACCACCACCATGATGGAATCGAATCCCCGTTGTGTCTTCAGCAAACCTAAGACAAAGTCTAAACCAACTAAGTCCCATGGTTTGTTCAGAATAGGTAAGGGCGTATACAACATTGTGTTCTGGCTGTGTCCCTTTGCAAGCTAACACACTTTGCATCTAGTCACAAACCTATATACATCTCTACGCATCTTCGGCCAATAGTAAAAGTGGTTCAACTGATCGAAGGTCTTGTCTATGCCAAAATGCTTGGCTAAACCTGCATTATGCTTTTCCTGGATTAAGTTCTCTCTCATAGAACATTCCTGGATACACAACTGCCCTCCTTTGAACAACAACCCTTCCTGCATATTGTAGTCTAGCCATGAACTGTTATCTCTCAACAATGGATTTTTGCAAGCTACATAGGCTTCCTTAAAATTTGCATCTGTTTCATACAAGTCCTTAAGGTGTTGGAATCCTAATACTTGTATCGTACTTTCCTGTACGATCAAATTCCTCCTGCTTAATGCATCCGCCACTTTGTTGGCTTGACTGCTGATGTGTTTCAACACAAATGTAAAACTTTGCAGGTACTCCACCCACTTCACATGTTTAAGGTTTAGCTTATGCTGTTGCATAATATATTGTAATGCAAAATTGTCTAAAAATAAGACAAATTCATTGGCCAGTAAGTAATGTCTCCAATGCTTTAGTGCTTGAACCACTACATAAAATTCTTTGTCATAAGACGTGTATTTCTGCCTACTTTAATTTAATTTGTCACTAAAATTGGCTATTGGCTTGCCTTCTCGGCTGAGTACTCCACCAATGGCTGTACCACTGGCATCATAGTGAACATGAAAAATTTTGTTAAAATCTAGTAATCTTAAAATTGGTTTTTCAGTGATCTTCCTTTTGAGCAGCTGAAAACTCTTCTCAGCTGATCCTGTCCAATGAAAAGGCTGATTTGCCTTCTTAATGGTGTCCACCATGGGTGCACAAATCCCACTAAATTTTTTAATAAAATTTAGATAAAAACTCGCCAATCCATGAAAACTTCATACGTCAAACAAACTCTTGGGAGACAACCAACTAACTATGGATGCAACCTTTTCCGGATCCATTTCTAGTTCATTCTCGAAAATCACAAATCCCAAATAAATTAATTCCTTCATGAAAAAATAACATTTTTTTCAAATTTATCAGTAATCTATTTTGCTGCAATTTTGCCAATACATACCTCACATGTCGAAAATGCTCTTCCTTCATCTTTCTCAATATAAGTATATCATCTAGATATACAATCACAAATTTACCAATGAATTCTTTCAGCATCTCCTTCATCAAATGCATGAACGTGCTGGGGGCATTGCTCAATCCAAATGGCATAACCAGCCATTCATATAAGCCTTCATTAGTCTTGAAAGTTGTCTTCCACTCGTCACCTTCTCGAATCCTAATTTGGTGGTAGCCGCTTTTCCAGTCTATCTTTGAAAAGTATGTTGCTCCACTCAAACAATCCATCACATCATCCATCTGAGGTAAAGTAAACTTGTATCTGATAGTGATCTTGTTAATTTCCTGGGAATTAGTGCACATCCGCCACTCACCTCCTTTCTTGGGAGCTAAAACAGTCGGAACCGCACAAGGGCTTAGACTTTCCCGAATCAGTCCTTTATCCAACAACTCCTGCACCTGCTTCCTGATTTATTCATTGTCCTTTGGACTCATCCAGTAAGCAGCTTTGTTTGGAAAACTAGCTCCTAGAATGAAATCAATATGGTGACTAATGCTCCACTTTGGTGGTAATTTCTCTGGTAGATCATCTACCACAATATCACTAAATTCCTGCAGCATGTCCTGTACCTCTTTAGGTAAGTTAGTGATTTCAGAATGGATCATTATTGGTTTTGGCCTTTGCACAACTGCATATTTTACCTTATCATCCTCCATCTCTCGCAGAAACTATTTTCCCCCTAATAGTCATGCTTTTGTTCCACTGGTTTCTGCAACATCCTCTTCCTTTATGGGCACTAGCGTATGCTTTATCCCATCTTTAATAAACTTTTAACAATTTGTTTCCTCGTCATGGACGACTCTGCCATGGTCTGCCCAACAGAATATGGCACACGTCCATTGGCATGATGTCGCAAGTCACCTTGTTCTTGTACTTACCAATATGAAACTCTACTTCGCACTGCTCATCGACCAGCAGTTGGTGACCTTTCTGCAACCAAGACACCCTATATGGAGTTGGGTGCTTCAACTTCTTCAAACCCAATTTCACCACCATTTCTGTAGCTACCAGATTATCAGTACTTCCACTGTCTATGATTAATTTGCAGCATTTCCCATGTGACTTGAACACAGTTTGAAACAATGCTTTCCTCTGTGTCAGATCAGCTACTTCCTTAGCTGGTTTCAATAATACCTTGTTCAACACCAAGGCTTCCCTGGCTTCAAGCATATTTTCCACCTCCTATGGTGGTGCCTCTGCTTCATCGAGCTGAGCAACAAATGCTCCCCTTTGTCCAGTTTGTTCATTTTTAGGACATTCAAAGGACCTGTGTCCCCACTTGTAACACTGATAGGAATTTCCTCTACCTCTGCCATTACCTCTTCCTCGCTGGTATGACCTTCCTCCGCTGGTGTTACCTTCCCTTTCAGTCTATTCCGAATTTTTCGAACTGCTGCTCTCTTCATTGTTGGCCGCATTTCTACCTTTCCCAAAGGACTTTCCCCTACCTCTACGAGAACCACGTCCTCTTCTGGCATTCTGTTTACTGGCAATCTTTTTCTCCGCCTTCACACTCTGATAGGCTTCCTCTATGGTCTTAGGGGAAAGAATACTAATTTCGTCTAGGATCTCCATCCGTAGACCATTTACAAACCTCGTTGTTTTTTTAGGGGTATCTTCAACATAACCAACTCTGATGTTTACTTTATAAAATTCTTCAGTATATTCCTTTACGGTCATCGTTCTTTGTCTCAAGTTTTGTACTTGACAACTTGTCTTTAAAGGGCAATTTGGTAATCTTTAGGCATAAATTTGCTCTTCATCCTAGCAATCATCTTGTCCCATTTTTTAATCAATGGTTGTTAAATCTTCTCCTTTCTACCTGCATGCTATCCCACCACAGTGTTGCATGTCCCTTCAACTTGGTCACAACAAACCTGATCTTCTTGTCTTCACTGATTTCTTCATATTCAAAATATTTATCTAGCTCACTTATCCAGTCTAACAATGCCTCCGTGGACAAATTTCCATCATAATTAGAAAGCTCTGGGCTTGGCTTGCTACTAGCCAACAAAACTGACCTCAATAGTTTAATCTCTTGTCCCTCTTCATTTGACCCATCCATCGTGGCCGCATTTTCCTCCTTACTGTCATCCCCACCTTCCAGATCTCTATGCCTTCCTGCCTCCACTGCTACCAAACGTGCAGTTAAGGTCCTAATATCTTCTCGTAGCCCTTCATCTTCTACTCTTCTAATGGCTCTACCTCAACCCCTTCTTCCTACCTCCATCTTTATTGAGAGAAAGGAACTAACTTGCTATGATACCAAAAATTGGTGGCAATCCCGAGCAGGGACACGTATCAACGACCGTTTAACTCTTGTCGATTTTTCGAATAAACAATAGTAGGGGTTTGGTGTGAGGTTTTAATGCTCTTTATTGTTTTTGGCGTGCCCTTTGTACTGGCCTTGGTTTCACAAATGTGGTCATTTCACTCTTGCCGAGGGAAACCTGGGGTTCATTCTTGCTTTTGTTGTTGGTCTGGTTCAGCTTTGTGGGTGCGTTGTGCCTTTTCTTGTTTCTTGTGGTGGTTTGTTAGTGTTGTGCCTTCACTTGTTCCTTGTGGTTGTTTGTTAGTGCTATGCCTTCGCTTGTTCCTTGTGGTGGTTTATTTTTCTCGTTCTCGGAGGTTTCAGGTCAACTTTCAAGCTACAAGTTGTTTCATCTTTGTTACCCGACTCATGCTTTGTCTCTACTTTGCTCGTGATGCTTCTTCTTTTTTGTTGTTGGTTCTGGTGTTGATCTAGCTCTGTGTAACCACAGGTTCTTTCCTTGCTACTGCATTGGGCAGCTAAGCGAACTCTCCTTCAGGTAATTTCCTGTTCCAATTTCATTTCCACATCTCATTTTTATGTGTCTAACCCTCTGGCTCCTTGGTGAGTAGGTGAACTTCTCCTATGGCATTCTTGTTGGGAGAAACCCTCTGGCGAGAGACTCGGTTCTCGTCCTCTGGCTTGGAGTCAGGACTTTCCAGGTAAATTCCCACTCCTTTCTTCATTTATCTGCTCATTGTCCTTTTGTTTTGTTGGCCCTACCGATTTCTTGACTGCCTACCTTGTTTTTGTGGTGGTGTGCAGGTCATTCCTGGGGAATGTTGCTCCATGGCCTCATCCTTGGGAGTCTTGGCAAGCTTGAGGAAAAACAGGGTAGGATCCCTCTGTGGCTGTATTGTGGTTTTTCTATCCTTTACTTGCATTGTCTTTGGTTGGGTATAACCCTTGGGGTTTCGCTTTCTCCGTGTGTTTGTATGGTTTCGGGGGTTTTCACACCCTCGCTGTTTGAATAATCTTGGCTTGCAAATGGTGTTTGTGGGTTTCAGAACCCTCTATTATTTTGGGTTATATAAATGTATAATGAACTGTTAAATTTGGAAATGGAACGAATGCACAGGTGTGCTTAAATACTGAATGTAAATGTACTTGGGTTTTTTTGTTGATAAAAAATGTGTTGTCTTTGTTGATTTGCTTTTGTCTAGTTCCTAGTCTGAGATGCCTTCAGTCACAAGATTTTTGTCGATGTCATTTGGCCTCTTAGTGAATTATTTCACTATTTTTCTTTAACACAATGTATGAAACATTAATGCACAAATAAATAAATAAATAAAAATAAAAATTTGTCTTGCTTTCTTAATGACAAGTTCTAAATTCATTTGCTTTCATATATATTCAAGAAAAATTGTAATTTCAAATTCTATGCCCTTTCTTCTCTCTAGATGGCAACCTCCTTCATGAGGCTCTGGTTTTTCTTTTTCAATGCCTTATTAGCAGTTTCTTACAGTTGAGGAACTGTTTCTCAGTTACCTTTAAGTTATCTAATAGTTTCTTTAAACATACTCTTAACTAATCCTATTTTCACTTGTTTGCTTAATTTTTAAAGGACAATGGTTGTGTCAGCCTTAGTTTAAGTAAAACAAAAATAAAACAAAATTCGAAATGTTTTTCTTTCTTTCTAGGAAAAAAAATAAAAACCATTTCTAGCTGTCGCCTTTTCAGTCGGATGCTCCTGCATCAGGCTCCCGAGGTAAATTAAACTCATGGCTCATGTCCATGAGCTCTTCAATAGAGTACCCGACGCTTTGAATCTGGCTAGCATCTAACGAAGAACTATCTTCAATAGGATGGCCCTTCCACTTGACTGGGTACCGCAAATATTCTTTTCTTCGAGTCCTTTTAGCCACTTGGGTGTCTAGCCTCTGTTCAATCTCCAAAGGCTTTGTTGGGGGCATTTGTTTAATCCATGAATTATTCTCATTCTAGGTGTCCGTGTTCGTCTTTCCGAACTGTCTTCTTCATTTTCCGCAATGTATGGGTACAGATTTGCCACATTAAAAATTGGTGAGATTCCTATATCTATAGGTAACTGCAACTCATAAGTGTTCGCAAAAAACTTTCGAAGAATCCTATAAGGCCCAATTTTTTTTTCTATTTTAAATTGTTGCATTCGCCTTTATGAAACCTCTCCTTGCGTAGGTGTGCTAATATAAGGTCCCCTACGTTGAATTGTACCTCCCGCCTTTTCAAATCTACTTTCTATATGTATCTTTCCCTGCTGTCTTGTAATTTTAATTTCACCTGCTCATGAAGATCGCTGATTGCCTTTGCGAAATCTTCATCGTTAGCACTCCTGTGCTCCAACTGACCCAAATCTCACAACTCATATACTCCATGTGGGTGCATTCTGTATAGGATTTGGAAAGGATTACTGCCTGTGCTTTTTTTGGGCGAATCATTATAAGCAAATTCCGCTTGTGCAAGTACTCAATCCCATTGTCGAGAATTCTCACCAACCAAACTCCTTAATAGATTTCCCAGACTTCAGTTCACCACGTTGGTTTGCCCGTCGATCTGCGGATGATAAATTGAGCCGAAGTTCAGCTTTGTGTCTAATTTTTTCCATAAGGTCTGCCAAAAATGACCTGTAAACTTTACTTCTCGGTCCGAAATAATAGACTTCGACAAGCCATGTAATCTGACTATCTCTGTGAAGAACAAATGTGCTACATGTGTAACATCACTAGTTTTCCTGCACAGAATGAAATGTGCCATTTTGGTGAAATGATCCACCACCACCATGATCGAATTGAATCCCCGTTGTATCTTCGGTAGACCTAAAACAAAGTCTAAACTGACTAAGCCCCATGGGCTGTTCGGAATAGGTAAGGGTGTATACAACCCTATGTTCTGGCTGTGTCCCTTTGCAAGCTGACACACTTTGTATCTAGTCACAAACCTCTGTACATCTTTACGCATCTTCGGCCAATAGTAAAAGTGGCTCAGCTGATCCAAGGTCTTGTCTATGCCAAAATTCCTAGCTAAGCCTCCATAATGCTTTTCCTGGATTAAGTTCTTTCTCATAAAACATTCTCGGATACACAACTGCCCTCCTTTGAAAAAAAACCCTTCCTGCATATTATAGTCCAACCATGAACTGTTATCTCTCAACAATGGATTTTTGCAAGCTTCATAAGCTTCCTTAAAATTTGCATCTGTTTCATACAAGTCCTTAAGATGTTCGAATCCTAATACTTGTATTGTACTTTCCTGTAGGATCAAATTCCTCCTGCTTAATGCATCTGCCACTTTGTTTGCTTGACCATTGATGTGTTTCAACGCAAATGTAAAATTCTGTAGGTACTCCACCCACTTCACATGTTTATGGTTAAACTTATGCTGTTGCATAATATACTGTAATGCAAAATTGTCTGAAAATAAGACAAATTCATTGGCCAGTAGATAATGTCTCCAATGCTTTAACGCTTGAACCACTGCATAAAATTCTTTGTCATAAGTCGTGTACTTCTGCCTACTTTCATTTAATTTGTCACTGAAATAGGCTACTGGCTTGTCTTCTTGGCTGAGTACTGCACCAATGGTTGTCCCACTGGCATCACAACGAACTTGAAAAAGTTTGTTAAAGTTTGGTAATCTTAAAATTAGTTTTTCAGTGTTTTTCCTTTTGAGCAACTGAAAACTCTTATCATCCGATTCTGTCCAATGAAAAGGCTGATTTGCCTTCTTAATCCCACTAATTTTTTTAATAAACTTTCAATAAAAACTCGCCAATCCATGAAAACTCTGTATCTCAAACAAACTCTTGGGAGACAACTAGCTAACTATGGCTGCAACCTTTTCTAAATTCATTTTTAGTTCATCCTCGGAAATCACAAATCCCAAATAAATTAATTCCTTCTTCAAAAAATAACATTTTTTCAAATTTATCAGTAATTATTTTGCTGCAATTTTTCCAATACATATCTCACATGTCGAAAATGCTCTTCCTTCGTCTTGCTGAATATAAGTATATCATCCAGATATACAATCACAAATTTACCAATGAATTCTTTCAGCATCTCACTCATCAAACGCATCAACGTGCTAGGCGCATTGCTCAATCCAAATCGTATAACTAGCCATTCATGTAAGCCTTCATTAGTCCTGAAAGTTGTTTTCCACTCGTCACCTTCTCGAATGCTGATTTGGTGGTAGCCGCTTTTCAAGTCTATCTTTGAAAATTATGTTGCTCCACTCAAACAATCCATCATACATCCATCTAAGGGAAAGGAAACCTGTATCTAATAGTGATCTTGTTAATTTCTTGGGAATCAGTGCACATCCGCAACTCACCTCCTTTCTTGGGAGCTAAAACAGTCGGAACCGCACAAGGGCTTAGACTTTCTCGAATTAGTCCTTTATCTAACAACTCCTGCACTTGCTTCTTGATTTCTTCATTGTCCTTTGGACTCATCCGGTAAGCATCTTTGTTTGGCAAACTATCTCCTAGAATGAAATCAATATGGTGACTAATGCTCCGCTTTGATGGTAATTTGTCTGATAGATCATCTACCACAATATCACTAAATTCCTGTATGGGCACTAGCGTATGCTTTATCCCATCTTTAACAAACTTGTAATAATTTTTTTTCCTCGTCATGGACAACTTTCCTATCATACTGCCATGGTCTGCCCAACAAAATATGTCACACGTCCAATGGCCTGATGTCGCAAGTCACCTTGTCCTTGTACTTGCTAATTTGAAACTCTACTTCGCACTGCTCATCGACCAGCAATTGGTGACCTTTCTGCAACCAAGACACCCTATATGGAGTTGGGTGCTTCAACTTCTTCAAACCCAATTTCCCCACCATTTCAGTAGCTACCAGATTGTCAGTACTTCCACTGTCTATGATTAATTTGCCATGCAACTTGCACACAGTCCAGAACAATGCTTTCCTTTGTGTTTGATCAGTTACTTCCTTGGTTTCAATAATACCTTGTTCAACACCAAGGCTTCCCTGGCTTCAGGCATATTTTCCACCTCCTGTAGTGGTGCCTCTGCTTCATCGCGCTGAGCAACAAATGCTCCCCTTTGTCCAGTTTGTTCATTTTCAGGACATTCAAAGGACCAGTGTCCCCACTTGTGACACTTCTAACACTGATAGGAATTTCCTCTGCCTCTGCCATTACCTATTCCTTGCTGGTATGACCTTCCTCCTCTGGTGTTACCTTCTCTTTCATTATGTCCTAAAGTTTTCGAACTGCTGCCCTCTTCATTGCTGTTGGCAGTCCTACCTCTGCCAAAGGACTGTCACCTACCTCTCCCAGAACCATGTCCTCTTCTGGCATTGTGTTTCCCGGCAATATTTTCCTCTGCCTTCAAAGCACTCTGATAGGCTTCCTCTATGGTCTTAGGGGAAAGAATACTAATTTCGTCTAGGATCTCCATCCGTAGACCATTTACAAACCTCGTTGTTTTTTCAGGGGTATCTTCAACATAACTAGCTCTCAGGTTTACTTTATAAAATTCTTCAGTATATTCCTTTATGGTCATAATTAGAAAGCTCCGGTCTTGGCTTGCTACTAGCTAACAAAACTGACCTCAATAGTTTAATCTTTGGTCCTTATTCATTTGACCCATCCGTCGTGGCTGTGTTTTCCTCCTCACTGTCATCCCCACCTTCCGAATCTCTATGCCTTCCTGCCTCCACTGCTGCCAAATGTGTAGTTAAGGTCCTAATGTATTCTCGTAGCCCTTCATCTGCTACTCTTCTAATGGCTCTACCTCGACCCCTTCTCCCTACCTCCATCTTTACTAAGAGAAAGGAACTAACTTTCTTTGATAGAAAAAATTGGTGGGAATCCCGAGGAGGGACGCGTATCAACGACCATTTAACTCTTGTCGATTTTTCGAATAAACAATAGCAGTGTTTTGGTGTGAGGCTTTAATGCATTTTATTGTTTTCAGCTTGCCCTTTATGTTGGCCTTGGTTTCGTAAATGTGATCATTTCACTCCTGTCGTGGGAAACCCGGGGTTGATTCCTGCTTTTGCTATTAGTCTGGTTCGACTCTGTGGGTGCGCTCTGCCTTCACTTGTTTCTTGTGGTGATTTGTTAGTGCGGTGCCTTCGCTTATTCCTTGTGGTGGTTTGTTAGCGTTGTGCCTTCGCTTGTTCCTTGTGGTGGTTTATTTTGCTGGTTCTTGGAGGTTTCAGGTCGACTTTCAACCTGCAAGTTATTTCATCTTTGTTACCCGTCTCATGCTTTGTATCTACTCTGCTCGTGATGATTTTTTTTTTGGTGTTAATCTAGCTCTGTGTGACCACAGTTCTTTCCTTGCTACTATGGTGGGCGGCTCAACGAACTCTCCTTTAGCTAATTTCCTTTTCCAATTTCATTTTTGCATCTCATTTTTATGTCTCTAACCCTCTGGCTCCTTAGTGAGCAGGGAACTTCTCCTTTGGCGTTCCTGTTAGGAGAAACCCTCTGGCGAGAGACTCGGTTCTTGTCCTCTGGCGCACAGTCAGGCCTTTTCCAAGTAAATTCTTGCTCCTTTCTTCGTTTATCTGCTCACTGTCCTTTTGTTTTGTTGGCCCTACTGGTTTCTTGATTGCCCACCTTGTTTTTGTGTTAGTGTGTAGGTCGTTCCAGGGGAACGTTGCTCCACGGCCTCGTCCTTGGGAGTCTTCACAAGCTTGGGGAAAAACAGGGTAGGATCCCTCCGTGACTGTATTGTGGTTTTTCTTTCCTTTACTTGCGTTGTCTTTGGTTGGGTATAATGCTTGGGGTTTCGCTTTCTCTGTGTGTTTGTATGGTTTCAGGGGTTTTCACACCCTCGCTATTTGACTAGTCTTGGCCTGTAAATGGTGTCCGTGGGTTTCAGAACCCTTTACTATTTTGGGTTATATAAATTTATAATGAACTGTTAAATTTGGAAATGGAATGAATGCACAGGTGTGCTTGAATACTGAATGTAAATGTATCTGGGTTTTTTTGTTGAGAAAAACTATGTTGTCTTAGTTGATTTGCTTTTGTTAGGTACTTAGTTTGAGATACCTTCAGTTACGAGATTTTGTCGATGTCATTGGGCCTCTTAGTGAATTATTTCACTGTTTTGCTTTAATACAATGCCTTAAATTTTTTTTTTTTTGTCTTGCTTTCTTAATGACAAGTTTTAAATTCATTTGCTTTCATAGATATTCAAGAAAAATTGTAATTTCAAATTCTATGTCCTTTCTTCTCTCTGGATGGCAGCCTCCTTCATGAGGCTCTGGTTTTTCTTTTTCAATGCCTTACTAGCAGTTTCTTACAGTTGAGGAATTGTTACTCAGTTACCTTTTAGTTATCTAACAGTTTCTTTAAACATACTCTTAACTAATCCCATTTTTATTTGCTTGCTTAATTTTTAAAGGACAATGGTTGTGTCAGCCTTAATTTAAGTAAAACAAAAATAAAACAAAATTCGAAGTATTTTTCTTTTTTTCCAGCCAAAAAAAAAAATCATTTCCAGCTGTCACCTTTTCAGTCAGATGCTCCTGCATCATAATATTTATTCTTTCTACCCAACTCTTTTCTACGTACCTTTTTACGAAATTTCTCCATAGCAAAATCCTTTAGTTCCTTGCTATTTGTGGGACAAACATTGAGTTAGATATTCCATTTTTGCATCCATGTGTAGTTTTGTTTCATCCATGTTTTCTTTCTTTCACTCATGCCTTCATTGAAGATAACATTAGGCCATCTACCTAGTCTCATTTGTTCAATTTTTTTTAGATATCTTATGAGCCGCACCATAGCAATTGCTTCAATGGGAGTTGTTCATGTTTCACTCAAGATTATCTCATAAGGTACTGAACTTTTTATTTTGAACTTGCTCATGATCAAGTGTTTTTGGATTTTCTCAATTTGTTTCTGTTTTGAAACGGGAGTGTTGTTAGCCCACAATTCACACCCATATAGCATCACCGCCAAGACCATTTATTTATATGCTTACCACGCATTGTAGCCTAAGCTGAGTTCACATCATGCTAGGCTCTTTCACGTTCTTGACATTTTGGTGAATGATATATTGTGAGCTATCATAGCTAACCCAATGGCTTCAATGCCTTTGCTACTACCTCTATCATTAGTGCTACAAACTAATCAGATTTACTACTACCCCACTGCTTCGTTGGCTAACAACTCCCAGCATTATGGTTTTATACGGTAAGTCAACTGCGTGTGAAACCCGCGAAGGTCCTACTGTCGAGGTTAATGTCACATACTATTTGCCTCTCTAAACAACTAAAAGTCGATTGTTGTCCGAAAAAAAATGCCATTACGCGTGCACGATAATAAGTACATATCTTCAAGATTTAGTGGTGTTTTGGAAAAGTGAAAACAAAATAAACAAGGGAAGCTGCGAGGCAGCAAGTCCCTGCATTGAGTGGGGTAGTTAAGGACTCGGAGCAAGCAGTTTAATGCCCAGTGAGAGAGCAAGCTTGTGTTTGAGATAGATACTCTAGAGAGACCTACACTGGGTGATATCAGTGATCTCTTCTAACTTCAAGTTCTTGCTCTTATCTGCAGCCTCATCCAGAACCCTAGGTTTCACATCTGTTGTCCAACTACCGTCAAGCAACGTTTTAAAAACCGTTTCAAAAAACCAGTTACCGGTCTTACCGACCGGTTAGCAAGGCCGCCGGTTAGAACCAGCCAAAAAACCCGGTTACACATGCCCTATCGCCCATTTCCAGCCCTAACCGGTGAAAAACCGGCCGGTTTAGGACGGAACCGGCCGGTTTATGGCACGCCCACCGTAACTTAAAAAAGCCGGTTTCTGTTTGTGGTTTAGGGGTTTTGGGGGGGAGGTAAAGGTGTTTTCCCTCCAAAAACACCCTCTCCAAGCTATAAGAGACCCCTCTCACTCTCATTTGTCTCACACAACTGATTTGGAGTGTTTGTGAGTGTTTGTGAGCTTGGAGAGTGTGGAGTTTTTGCTGAAGTAGTCATCTTGGAGTTGGAGTTGGAGCTATTTTGGAGATAGTGTGTAGCTGTCAGTGGAGTTGCCATCTTCAAGAGGAGGCTAAGGGAGCTAGTTTGCATTTCCAGGTAAGGATTTGCACTTGATAATTCCTCATTTGAGTCTGCTGTCCATGAATTTTTCTGTTTTATGTGTTATAACTTCTCACTTCTATCACTATGATCTATCTAGTATCATGTATGCTATAAACTCTCTAGCTCTATGCTATCAAATTTTGTAGCTTGATCCTTGCATGTGCATTTGTTTTCCTACATTTATCTTTGGTTTTCCATGTTGCTTAGCTGCAATTTTTTTTTAAATGGCAGATTTCTTTGCAAATTGTTATTATTTCAAGCAAACATGGCTCGAAAAGGAAAGGACAGTGCATGGGCTCATTGTGATGTAATTGATGGAAAAATGATATGCAAATTATGCCATAAATCTATTGGAGGTGGGGGTATTCTTAGGTTGAAACAACACTTGGTTGTTATAGGCCAAGTAAAGCCATGTGATGCACCAAATGCACTGTTAGGTCCTATTAGGGCAGAATACATTTCCAAGCTTGAAAAATTCTATGAGGATAAGGCTAGGGAGAAGGCCATCCAAGATGACATTGCAAGGAAGAGGGAAGCCATGAAAGAGAGTGGGTATGATGATTATGAGATCCAAGACTCCTCTTCTA
>APFE030846369.1:120325-137317 GCA_000404065.3 Pinus taeda
GCAAGAGATGTGGACCAACCAGGTAAGCAATTCTAATTTCCATTTTGTTTTTCTTTTCAAGTTAAAATTGTTTACATTCTTTACAATTCAAATTATAAACTAAGTTAGTAATTAATGTCTTTTTCTTTGCAGCACCTTGGTGGGAGTCATTTGGTGGCCAGTGTCCTCAATTGCAAAGGTTTGCAATTAGAGTCCTCAGTCAAACTTGCAGTGCTTCAGGTTGTGAGCGCAATTGGTCTGTTTTTGAGCGCATACACACGCAGAAGAGAAACCGTTTGGAACAAAAACGGTTAAATGATCTTGTTTTTGTGCAATACAACCTTCGACTGAGGAGGAACCAAATGATGAGCAAATCACCTGATCCAGATCCCATTGTGTTGGACGATATTGATCCAACATCAGAATGGGTGGAGGAGACTGAAGATCTTTTGTTTGAGGCTGATTTTGATATCGACATGGCTTTAGCGAGGGATGAAGCAGATTATGTGGCGGCATCAGAACCAGGATCAGTAGCAACATCAAGGAAAGGCAAAGAACCAATGGAAGGCACTAGTCGTGCAGGTCGACAAACTCGTGCTTCCATTAGGTCCACTTCTATCACTATGATCTATCTAGTATCATGTATGCTATAAACTCTCTAGCTCTATGCTATCAAATTTTGTAGCTTGAGCCTTGCATGTGCATTTGTTTTCCTACATTTATCTTTGGTTTTCCATGTTGCTTAGCTGCAAATTTTTTTTAAATGGCAGATTTCTTTGCAAATTGTTATTATTTCAAGCAAACATGGCTCCAAAAGGAAAGGACAGTGCATGGGCTCATTGTGATGTAATTGATGGAAAAATGATATGCAAATTATGCCATAAATCTATTGGAGGTGGGGGTATTCTTAGGTTGAAACAACACTTGGTTGGGATAAGAGGCCAAGTAAAGCCATGTGATGCACCAAATGCAGTGTTAGGTCCTATTAGGGCAGAATACATTTCCAAGCTTGAAAAATTTTATGAGGATAAAGCTAGGGAGAAGGCCATCCAAGATGAAATTGCAAGGAAGAGGGAATTATTAGAAGCCGTGAAAGAGAGTGGGTATGATGATTATGAGATTCAAGACTCCTCTTCTATCCCTTCCACCAATGACCCCTTTCACTATGTTCATCCTTCTGTGACTGTTGGCCAACCATCAAAAGGAACAAAGAGAACAAACATCCAAAGTTATTTCTCATCTTTTGCCAACATTACCTCTTCTAATCCCACTTCCTCCCAGCCAAGTTCTCAACCCACTTTGGATCAACATTGGAAAAAACAATGCAAAGAAACTTCTCATC
Source organism: Pinus taeda (assembly GCA_000404065.3). Taxonomy (NCBI): domain Eukaryota; kingdom Viridiplantae; phylum Streptophyta; class Pinopsida; order Pinales; family Pinaceae; genus Pinus; species Pinus taeda. The sequence goes on from APFE030846369.1 coordinate 121,647, forward strand.
AATACATTGCTAGATGGTGGTATGATTCAGATATCCCATTTAATGCTGCTCGCTCACCTTATTACCAAGCTATGTGGGACTCTGTTATAGCTTCAGGAAAGGGCTTCAAAGGCCCTAGTATGCATGACTTGAGGGGAGCTCTTTTGCAAAAAGAGATATCTTCCATTGATGAGTATTTGGTTGATTTTAAAGATTCATGGCTCAAAACAGGTTGTTCCATTATGTCAGATGGATGGTCCGATGGAAAGAACCGCACTATCATTAATTTCCTTGTTTCTTGCCCTCAAGGAACCATGTTTTTGAAATCAGAGTATGCATCTGATAAGGTAAAGGATGCAACCCTTCTATTTGAGCTTTTGGATAACGTTATTCAGGAAGTTGGGGAGCAGCATGTTGTGCAGGTCATCACTGATAATGCCTCAAACTATGTTCTTGCTGGAAAGATGGTTGAGACCAAATATAAGACCATATTTTGGACTCCATGTGCTGCACATTGCATAGACCTCATGCTTGAGGATATAGGTAAAGTGGAGTGGGTAAAAAACATTGTAGAGCATGCCAAGTGCATTACAAAATACATTTACAACCACTCATGGGTATTGAACCTAATGAGGAAACACATTAGGGGCAAATAGCTTGTTAGGCCTGCAATTACGAGATTTGCAACTAACTTCCTCACGTTGCAATGTCTCAATGGTCAACATAAAAACTTGCTGAAAATGTTTTCCTCTGAAGAATGGTCTGATGGTTAATTTATTTTATTCAAGAATGCTAAAATAAACCCCTACTTGTAAAGCAGGGTGATTCCAACAAATTGGAAAGGAGAATCTGATGTAATAATTAAAAGCCCAATTTTCCTATAGATTAGTTTGGTCAATTTCCAAATATCCAATTCTTCAAGTGGAATGACTTTCACAATAGTACAAATTGATATAGTAGGAGGAACCCTTTCTGACCGTTCTATGGGACCAGGAAGTGGAGCCGCTGTGGCATTTGTTGTTGGAGCCTACAAAAAGGACAATAGTAGTGAGATGCAGAAGTGTGGGTACACATGTATTCAATTTGAAGTGGGGGCAGCATAGTACCTTTGTTGACACCACCTCAGGGGGTATCCTTGTTCCCTCAAACAATCTATTTTCAAGCATACAAAGCAGGCGAACTCCATCAACATTTGCTAAAATCTTGATCCCATTATCATTTGTAGTCACAGCAAGCAAGGACCCTTCCTTATTGAAACGGAGGCAAGGGCTTGCCTGCAAAATTTGACAAGAAATAAGATGAGCATATATGCATAAATGAAGTCAGTAATTTTTACTTACTGGAACACAGAGATGACCATTATTGTTTGCATCAGTTTCCAAAACACTGTATGCTCTGTAGCTCTTTCCGTTTAGAAAGGAATTGTAGCTGACAGTCTCCGCCAAGGTTATGGTAGAGGAATCTGTTGCTACTATAGTGGTAGTAGTGCAGCTTGCCCAATTATTGTCATCGTCTCCAATGGGTCCAGTTATCTCTTCATTGGAGAAGTCCAAGAGGTCATCAATGTGGAAAAAATCTTGTTCCTACACACCATTCTTGAGCTCTATGAATTTCCCACTGGACTTCCTTTTAGACATATATATACCTGATAGTAAATAAGGAATTTGATTTTTAGCAGGGAGAGTCGAACCCGGTGTATGCAATTGTCTCTGTCCACATGCACATTAGTTCTGGATGGTGAGCCAGAAAACAAGAATTCATTGGAAACTCTCACAAAAACAAAAAGAAATCCTTTGTTCTCAGTGATGCTGCCATGTGATCTTGTCTCAATGAGGGCAAGCACCAAATGGGGACTGAAACAGAAAAAGTGGAGGAGGTAGTTTACCCTAAAGAGTTCAAAATAATTCATCGTCGATCAAACTTTGAAAATTCCTCATGATAAAATGAAATAGAAAAACCATAAAGGTAATCAACAAATTCCATTCCTTATCCACTTGTACTCACAATACAAAGTCAAGTCCGTGGATTCTTTAGATGTCTGCATACAACCCAAAACAGAAATCAGAAACACTAGAGAAACCCAACTGATATATATACATACCAATATTAATAATCATAGTTTCAATAGAATTACGGGCACTTTCCCAAAAGAGAGAATTTAACAAAGTTGAAATGTGTTGCCCATCCTCTACAAAGAAACCAAATTAGAAAATAGAACCTTCGCCTTGGAATAACAAACAGGAACCTACTGAAGACGCTCAATGCTGAAATTCTAGAGTCTAGGAAGAATATTCAGCGAAGTTCAGCTATGTAATTAGGCATAAATAACAACAAATTTTAACTATGTAATTAGGCATAAATAACAAAAATGGAGTATAAATAACTAACCTTCTGCAAATCAAAGAGGTAAAGAAACATTGTTATGGAAGTAGGAAGAAAAGTGATTATCCAGCATCAATCTTGATGTAAATTCCAACCACACAGAGAAGCATAATCTAGTTGTGATTAGCACACAAATACGGAAGAATGAGGAAGGGATCAGGAAAATCAAGACACAAGCCACATCCATAAAAAAAAATACAAGAAGAAACATCCCTTGGAGCTACCTACAGCTGCACGTGTCATCCATCCACACCGACTCTCACATCCGTTGGGACTTCCTAGAGTTTCATGGTGTCATCATGCTCATCGAATGTCACATTTCTCATTTTAGTAATTGAAATAAAAATTATATATTTTAGTAAGAAAAAAATAGTGTTAATAATAAATAAAATGAGATATTAACACGCTAAAGTATTTTGCATGCAACCCACTTGCTTCTCTAACACCATTTTAAATCTCAATTTCCAACGCTGGAGGCTTATTTGCTTCATGATTATCTGCCCGTCCAGAAGAGAAGCTACGGTTCTGAAGTAGCTGAGCTCTGCCATCCACAGTTATGTACAATCCTGGAACAACGTCGTTTTGAGAATTGCTTGGCACCTTAACAATTTTGAGAACTGCTTGCACCTTATCAGTTTTGTTGAATGCCGAAATGAGAACTGCTTGGCACCTTACCAGTTTTGTTCAAATTAATATATGCTGCTGGAACAGATTAACATATGCTGCTGGAAGTTTCAAGTTCTTGTGTACATATCCTACATCAATTGTAGCATGACAGTCATGTCAATCAAATGGTAGATCTAATAGAGAAAATTAGCAATGCTGCAAGACGCCCATAGCTCCAAGGTAGCAGGGCATTTCAGAGTACACAAAACATTGATTCATATACAACGTCACTACTCTTGTTTCGTCAAAGGTTGCATACTCTGCATGGCTAACATATAAGTCAAGGGCCAACAAAACCGAATTCGAAAAGGTAACAAGTTTCTCCATTGAGGTGTCTTTGTTGTGTCATAATGCATACATTTCCTGATTGAGTCTGCTGGTCTTGCTCTCTCTTCTTGTTTCTTTGGCTCATCTTGGTAGGTTCCTTTGCAAGGAAGTAGGATTCTGCAAAGGTTCATCTTGGTAGGTTCCTTTGTAGGGAAGTAGGATTCTGCAAAGAATTATGAATATGAAGATAGCACTTTGTGCAGTGCCAACCACAGGAAATGGCACTGGAATGATGTGTGGACTTGGTAGAGGAATGGCATTGCCAAGGCCAGGATTTCCAGGATTAGGATCAACAGGAATTCCTGGGATGGTTTCTTCAGGAATTAGTAACATGCTTTCTTCTAATGGTCTTGGGTTACCTTTCAGTAGTCCAGCTCCTTCTGGAACCATGCATGTTCTAGGAAGTATGATTCAGAGGCCAAGAGATGTGCAAATGTTGCAGGTAACCTCCTATATTTTACTTTTTTCATTCAAATATTTCTGCGTTTGCTTTGATAGCACACTGAAATGCTACCACTAATTTTTGTAAGATATTCTAACAGGGATTTGAGCTTCCGTTCCAGAATATTTTAATAATATCTTCAATCTGACATTTTGGATGAAATATCTGTCTCCTGTATTTTGCATAATAGTTATCTTCAGACTGAAGTTTTGGAGAAATTTGTATCTTATCTTTTTGCATTTGAGGATCTAATTTCATAAATTAAGAGCCTTTGAGATATTGCGATTTGCATATGTTGGAGACTACGTATCTTGGCATGGACCATGAGAAATCACGGTTGTTATGTTACTGAAGCCAGAGTTGGTGTTTTTGTTCATGGATGCTAAATGGTTGCGAGGGCATGGGAAATGGTATTGTTTAACTTCAAAATTTTCATCGTGTTCAAAAAGTTGTCATATTGTTTTATTTTATCTGAATATTTATAGACTTCGTCTTTTGTTTGGTAGGATAGTCATCTAATTAAATTAATTTTGTGCACAGACTACTAGTATAACAAAAATGTTGAATTATCCTCATCCTCATAAATTGTTAGTTTAGCACAGAGTAACCCTGCGCAAACATTAACAAGAATAGAGTAAAGATAAGCTAGTCCTTTATATTATGTTTTCTAATGGTTTGTATGCATTTAAAATTCTCCACAAGCAAGCAAGGAGATTTACTCGAAATGTTAGTCTTGCACTGTAGCAATGAAAATAAATAGGTGGGTTTGAGTCAAGCTTGCTGTCAAGATGTCAACTATTAGTTCACAAAATAAAGTGCTCTACTGGTTTATTATTTTAGATGGTGTTTTTATTATTGCAGATGGTGTTTTCTCTGAGTACCTTGCATATCGGTTGAAGGCATAGCTACACCTGCAACAACTGCTCTACTCGCTTGGGAATGGAAATAGCAATTTTGGGGATTTAAGAATGGAAATAGTAATTTTGCAGGGTTGGAAGAGAAAGAACCTGAATTCTATCCTGCGTCTGCCACGCTTAAAGAACTGTCTGCAGGTTCACATGCACATGGCCGATTTTTTGGTTTTTTTTGGTTCCGCTAGCTCCTCCTGCAAGTTGATTTTTTTGGTTCCTTTGGCTCCTCCTGCAACAATTTGTCTGGTTCCGCTGGTTCATCCTTTAAGTTGTATTGTTGTTCTAGTAAATTGTCCTTCAAATCTTGTTAATGCAGAGCATGGCATCTAGATCGCAAGCTTGTACAAGACAGAGCATTCAACCTACAGACATGTATGTAGAAAGCTATAGCCACCACACCAGTCCATGCATGCAAAAAGCCATGTGGTGTGCCATGTGTATTGACGAAAGTGTGCCATGTATATTAACCATAGACAATGTTTTCCGAAGCATAATACGAACCAAATATTATGGAAATAGCATTTAGTGTTTGTTAACTAATGCTGGCATTAACGGGATGAAACTGCTCTAACACTGATTGGGAAAAAATAAATATAACCTATGTTTTTGCATCTGGCCTTAGGAATAGGCCAAATAACATAGTAAATTACTATGTACCAAAAACTTTCGATATACTCCCTCAACCAGCACTAAGAAGCAGGTCACAAACAAGTCAACTAATGTTAACATCGTGGTTTCCGATTACTATAGTCCCCGACCATTGCCAGATGACAAGGACTAAAAAGGATAACGAAGTGGTTGTTCTCAAAGATGACTCTCTTTGACTCCATGGATATAACCAACTATATTAATTTTATGGATAGGAAATGGAAAAACATCATCACATGGTGTCTATGTTCCCATTTTCTTTTCATTATATTCCATTTGTCATAATATAAGAAAAAGAAAAAGAGTTAGGTGATAGCTTGAGACAATGAAGGATATTTACTATGGTGTTTAAATAGTGAATTATATTTGTTTTGTGGTCTTTAATTAGAGTGGGATTCAGTTCATAGATAATATTTTTATTATGCTCAAATTAATATTAATGTGATAATGTGAATATATATTTATACGCTAATTGCTATGAAAAATACAAATAAAAATTAGTATCTAATTATTATAGAGAAAGTTATAATCATTTTTAAATATGATAATTTTTATGATTTATATGATATTGTACCCCATACTTGAAATAATTATATTTAAATATAGATATATAATTGCTAATTGTATTTGTATAATTAATGAAATAATTAATTTTAAATATAGATACCATTATAATAGTACTAAAAAGTTATAGATTAATAATAGGTAATAGTTATGAAAAATATGAAATGATAAAGTAAGGGACGTTTTAGTAAGGGAAATACATCCATATTAATTAAAAAGTATAATAAATAGTAGTTTAATAAAAGAGGATTTTTATTTCACCTACACATCTCACTTTTTAAATAATATTCCTCTAACAAGTAGTCATTGTTTTATAATGGAACTAAAAAAAAAGGTAGTGATCAATATCTAAGGAATTTTAGGAATATGGTTCAATTTTAGTATGGTTGTGTATCATATGTAAAGATAACAAATTGTAAGATGGATTTAAAAGAATGTTTAAAGGAATGTTGGGTTATAGTGATCAAATTCATAATTAATGTCTAATGGGTCTTTGTCTTGCTCTAAGGACATCGCTTTTAGGGAGGGGAAGAATGGTAATAAAATAACTATGTCTAAAAAAACACTCGAAAAAAAATGGTATCAAAGCCTTGATACACTACATATATTATGACGACACTAACTAAGTCAACAACCTATAGGATGGAAACAAAAAGAAAATAGGGAAAAGAGAAAACACCTTAGCACAAAAGAAATAATCTCCTACCTAGTATTCTACCATTTATAGTTAAGTCAAATGCCCCAATGAAAAATAACAATATGGAAATTCTTAGATTGAAGAAGTTGATTAAAGCTAAGAAAACTTCCTTGGGGTGTATACCTAGTGAATAACATGGGAGTAATAGGTTGAACTATGATAGTAAAGCCTATGGCCAACTTACGAGATGAAGTGAAGTATTGTATCTCTTACTGGAAAGTTCTCTTAAGGATATTGATGGGTGGGTTAAGCAACATGATTGGTGCAATTCATACTAATGACTTATATAATTTAAAAGGATTAGGATTGAAAGTTGTGAACACTTATAATTGGTTAGAAATGACAAGTGATTAAACTAGGAAAATGTTTCAAGGATAATAATTGTTTTCCTTTGTGGCAAAGGAAATAGGTTATATAGACTAATGATAAAACACCGACCATGAAGCGTGGGATGAAATACAGTTATAAATTTTATAATGAGACTTGAGAAGGATTACACATAAAATAACAAAATAAGTGAGAATCAACTAATAAATGGTGAACTTCACTAATTTTCACTCACTATTCATGAGTGGATTGATGATGTATTGAGTGGTAAGAGTGGTTCCAAGTGCTTCAAATTTTAAATCAAGGATTGTCTTCACAAGCCAAAAGTGAAAGGAAATAAAAGAGATCAAGTGATATTGAGATGGGAAGTTGATGAGATTATTAAATATTTCTTAGGATGAAAAGCGATAATTGCGTAAATGATGGATAAATTACCAAGGATCAACCAACCCTTTGTGCAAGTGAATTAAACATGACAAAAGACTTAAATAATGATGACCTAATGTTTGTATTTAAAAATGACATTAGAATGGATAAACAAAATACATATAGTGATCGTGGAAATTTCGATTTTGATATTGAGGATTTAAAGAATAATTGTGCAATCAGTAATACATTAATGATGAATTTCACTAAATTTCCTTGGGGAAAGAGGAATACATGATCATAGATTAAGGCTTCAGATAATGAGATTCATTTGAAATTTAACGATGTACCTAAATTACCACATGCACATTTTACTTCCAGATTTTGGAAAAGTTTCTTACAATCTATGGAAACACAACTAAACTTCAGTACTGCATATCACCCAGAGACAAATGGGCAAATAGAAAGAGTAAACCGAGTATTAGAGGACATGCTAAGAATGTATGTCATGGATCAACAAAACCAATGGGAGAAATACCTTCCCTTAGTGGAATTTGCATACAACAATAGTTATCACAGTTCAATTCAAGCAGCTCCCTTTGAAGTCTTGTATGGAAGACCATGTCGTACTCCATTAATTTGGGATTGATTAGAGGATCGAGTCATGTTGGGACCAGAAATGCTCCAAGAAATGGAAGAACAAATGGCCACAATTAAGCAGATATTAAAAGAAGCTAGGGATCACTAGAAAAGTTACGCTGATGCAAAGAGAATTGATAGAAACTTTGAGGAAGGAAGCCAAGTTTTTATTAGAGTCAAACCCTCTAAGAGTTCCTTTATGATTGGTAAGGGAACAAAGGTATCCCCTATATTTGTCAGCCCATTCAGGATCCTAGAGAGGATCGGACCAGTTGCTTATAAGCTCGAGCTACCATTCCATCTAAGAAGGATGCATAATGTGTTTCATGTTTCTATGCTCAAAAAATATGTACCCAACCCATCCCATGTGCTAAAATTTGCAAAATTGCAGGTTTCCGGGGAGGGAGTCCTTCAGGTCGAACCAATTTGTATACTAGACCGTCAGGTTCATTGGCTTAGGAATCGTGAGTTTGAGCAAGTCAAGGTCCAGTGGGACCAATATAGCCCAGGGTTAGCTACCTAGGAAGATGCAGATGTTATTTTTAATGACTTTCCTTATTTATTTGATTAAAAATTTGTGGTGAACTATATAGGAGTGCTTAACTTCGCTAAGATAGACCCTTTTATGGAGCATCTAAATCATGTTTTATTGTTTAAATTTTATGATACATCTAAATTGTACACTATGATTTTAGTTATGGTTTAATTAATTGTTATGATGTTGAGTATAAAGTTGAATGAGGTTTCATGCTATGATGGTATAAGGATAATGATGCACATGCGGTTCTTATAGTTGTTACAATATTGATGATGTATGCTTATGATGATTATTATATGCATAGGAATTATGATGTTATGTTGAGGTATATTGACATGTGGTTCATTTATTACGTGATGGTACATCTTTGATGTTGAATGTTGATGTCATAACTTAGGAGGATATTATGATGTGAAGTATGTGGCAATCACATGTTGATTTTATGATATGTAAGAGTATGCAGTACTTTACTATTCAAAATGTGATGATTAACAATGATGTTATGTTATCACGATGAAATGCAAGAGTTGGCATGTGGATTATTTTCTATGATATTATGGTTATTACTAATGCATTGGATGTATGTTGAGATGTGGTGATGGACATGAAATCTACAAATGGGCCAAGAGGGCCGGTTTATTTGATGATCTCGTTGGAGCCCATATCTACAAGGGAGAGTATGTAACACCATATGGGTTGGGGACAAACTCAATCAACACTACATAAGCCAATGGTTCCTTTGTCTTGTATAACTCTTGATGGATAGCTCTTGAGGGGCTATGGGACCATCTTGAGGAGGTCAAGTGCCTGATATTGTAGGCTAGGTGCCTGGTATTGGATTGGGATGCCAAAGTTTGGTGGGGGTGTAAGGACTTCGATGCATGAGGTTATGCACCTTAGTAGGTGTGGAGGGAGTGGGCCAGCCTTGCAAGATGCCCGAAGTCATTAAGTACTAGGACTGGATGCCTGCCTTGGGGCAGATGAGGTTTGAGTCGTGCGCGAGCCTTGGGCTAGGATACAGACCGATGAGGCTTATGCCTGGTTTCGAAAGTGGGAAAAAGGATAGAGGTTCCTTGAGATTTTCTGGGCGTTGTGAAAACTTTCGATGCCTGTTGGTTACACTAGTTCAACAAAGGGTGTAGGGAAAACATGAAGTAATAAATAACTAAATAAACAAAATGTTAAATGATTCAATTTAACTTCGAGACGAAGTTCCTTAAAGGGGGGGAGTATGTAATGTCCCATAATAATAATAATAATAATAATATATTAAAATAAAAAATAAATAAATAATAAACAATAAATAAAAAAATAATAGACGATGAGGAAGATAAGAGATCATTCCATCATCCATTCTCTTAGGAGAAAAGTGTTGTGAGAAAAAAGGATTTCTCACAAAGGATTCCCTGGCAGTAGTATGTTGATTGAGGGCTCGAGGGTGGCCAGTTGTAGAAAGATTATGTGCAACCGAGCCTACGGTTGGGTGGAGAGTCATCCCCAAAACCTTGTTGCAGTTAGCAGAATTGAAGGAGCATTCAACTCCAAAAGATCAAGTAAGGGATATCATCAATACACGTAAGTCCCCTCTTGGCTCATATTTCTCCAATTTTTATGTTCAATAGTTGAATAATTGGGTGTTGATTATTAATCATATGAATTGGTAGATTTAATGCTTGTTTAATTCGGGGTCATTACAAACCCTACTCTAGCCCTTGAGCTAAGAAGAAGATTGATTTTTTTCTTCCGAGGAAAAAAATAATGATTTTTTATTATTATGTTTTCATATAATAAAATAATTTAAAGGTAATTTTTAAAAATTAAAAATCATTTATTTCTTTTATCGACTTTTTAATATGTAATGCTCTTTGTGTCACAATGGGAAAGAAAAACAAGAGGTTAATTTATTCTATATTATACCTATAAAAAGTTAAAGATCTATTTCATTTTAATATCGAGTATTGTGACAGTCCTTGTATATGAAATAATGAAATGAGAGTGAGGTTGAATTCAATAATATATATATATATGAAATAATGTAATGACAGTGAGGTTGAATTGAAGAATATTAGTTTATATATATTTACATGAAACAAGAGTGAGTTTGAATTAAAGAATACGAACTTTTTTAATATCCAATTTCCTTTTATATAAGTTTAGGGCTTTTCACATCTCTCTTAGCTAGATCAACGAGACACCATCACTTTATACCCTTTACATCTTTGTTTTCTTATATAAGTTTGAGAATGCTTGCTTCAATGGTTATTGTGGATGGTAAATCTACTAAAGTTGCAGTGTCTTTTAAGGGTTTGGAAAGGGAATATATGATCCAAATTGGATCCATGGAAAGTGCTATGACTATATCAAATCAGGACAGACTTAAAAAAAACTTGTGAACAAAGAGCTATCAGGAAGACCTCTAGATAGTGGCAGTTTGTATCCAGCAAGGAACGACGAGGACTTCGGTCAAAGCGCGCTGACCGAGGCCCATGGAGACTGCTCGGGATGCAAACTAGCAGTTAGGAAGTTCGGATCGGAAAACGGAGGTCGTTTCTGATGCGTGATTAGCTTGGGCAAAATCCCTCAACAAGGAAAAGCCCCGAGCGCTCGGTGACATGGGAAGCCGAGAAACCATAGGGAAAGCGCTAAAGAAAAAGGCGGGCCCCGCGCTCCAAAACCAGCGGAATATCGGAGGCATGTTGGGCAGTAAGTGGATATGGCAGGAGAGAGAGCAATTCCATACATTGCATGACGCGTGTCCAGCGGATGAGAGAGAAAACCGCCTCTCATTGCGGGCTAACAGTCGAGCAAGTCAACCGCGCGATAAGAGTGAAAACCATAGGATCCGGGGGCTCTAGATTTGACAGCGGAGATAGCGCCTGATGAATGATCGGATCTGGAGGGAGAATTAAGCTGCGGCGTATAAAAGTCTGAAGTCTGATTTGATGCTGAGTTGGTGGATGAATCATTACACACTGTAACCGAAATACTGTACCATTTGAGGAAGAGCTGGCGCAGTTTGTGAGAGGACAAGTGGCCACTTCCCTGCGAGACGTTACACAGTGGCAACGACGTAGAGGCAGGGAACTCCAAGCAAACAACATCAGGCGATCCGAAGGGACAGAAGGGAAAGTGAACAATCATGATCCGTATTGGCTTTAAGCCATGAACAAACAGAGAACGAAGAGAGAGCACGAAGCAAAAGCAAGCGAGCACTGTAAGAAAGAAGTAGACAGTGAGATAGAGAGATAAAACAGAGAATAAGCAAGAAGCAGAAAACAAAGAGCCAAGCTAACCCGCAGAGTAAGGTAGCATCGAGCATATGGAAGGCTTGAGAGGTTCAAGCAATCCCTGAGAGGATATCTTTCGAGAACTGGGTACCAAATTGGACTCATCCCATTCAAGACCAGTTGAAGTCGAGACTTAGTAAGGAAGAGTCTGTGCACTCTAGTGGCTTGGGGAATCCAAGAACCACCCTGCTAAGCATCATCTGTTTCAGGAGACTCAAATTGAGCTCCTCATTGTAAACAATCTGCTTTAAAGACACAATAAGAAAAGGCCACCACTGAAAGCTGGACCAGAGACGTAGCCTAGGAGGATTGGGTGAACTCCTTGTTAATTCGTTGTGTTCTTGTGTTTGCTTACTATGTTTCTCTTACTGTTTTCCATTTTCAAGTGTCTATGTATTTTGCAATCTGATCAATTCGTTGCCTAAGATAACATAGACACACACCAGCACATGAGTCTGTAATACCTTAATTAATTAATTAATTAATTAACTGAGATCACTCATGAGTGATTTTCAGATCAAGTGGTATTAGAGTTGTACCCTGTTAAGGTTAGACAAGCTTGTGTTGGATTTAGCTGTTGAATGCTAACTAGAACAAAGTTCAAATTAGGAGAAGGAGAGTTGGTTGAAACTAATCCTGAAATTGGGAGAGTCTATCCTCGGAAGACAATGTTAGAGGAAGGTTCTATTGGGCCAGACCCTAAATTCATAGATAGTTTCCTAGCCATAAAGTCCATGGTAGAGGAAATTTATAGGGACTTTAGAAAACACAAAGATGAAGATACATCAGAATCCAAACAAGATAAAGGAGAAGATGAGTCTCACTTCCATGACCACTCAAAAGGCAAGGGGAAAGAAGAAAGCTTTCTCACACCTCCTAATAGACCTGCACATAAAAAGAAGGCATCTTTGATTAAACTAGATGTCAAATTTGATTTAACTATATATGATGGAGAGTTGAATGCAAAAAAGCTGGACAATTGGATTAGACAAATTGATGTTTATTGCAGAGTACAGAATATTGATTCAGACAAGAGCAAGATTCAGCTGGCAAGCCTACGCCTTGGAGGCACTGCCTTGGTTTGGTGGGAAGGCGAGACCTAAGCTAAATTGAAGAGACATGGTAAGACAATATTTGTCTGGAGAGAATTTGTTTCTGCAATCAAAAAGCAGTTCTATCCATTGCCCTACATGTAGTAAGCCATGATGAGCTGGCAAACTCTTCGACAGTTGAAAGGGAAAAGTGTACAGGGATACACTCAAGAATTAGAAAGAGAGCACGTGAGACTCTGTTGAAGTACATTGGTGGTCTAGAAAGCTACATCAGGCACAATATCCTCATGTTTAATCCCACTAGTATAGATGAGGTATCTGTTCAACCTACTCATCTAGAAGCTAGAGGAAAGAAGGGAAGTCTAGAAATTGGGGGATCATCCCATCCCACTGCAAGCAAGAATAAGGAGAAAAGAAATCAGAAATGGAAAGCAAGGAAGGCTAACACTGCACAAAAAAGCAAGGCTTCATGCACTCACTGTAAAAAGGATGGGCATGATGATGAACACTGTTGGATTTTGCATCCAAAGTTGAGACCTAAGAAGTTTGAGGGCAAGAAGAAGAAGACTATTGCAGCTATTCAGAAAGACTTGGGGTCAGACTCAGGAGATGAAACAACTATTGCAGCCACAGATATAAGAGGTAAGAATTCTAAAGCATCTACTAGTAATTCTGCACAATCTACTATTGATGAAGAAAATGAGAGAAAAAGACATGAGCTTTTCCATATTCGAGTTATTTCCAGACATCAAAGATTGATACTTTGTTTGATAGTGGCTCACAAGTAAATTTAATTTCTGAAGCAATTGTAAAGAAGTTGGGATTAGTGACTACAACTCACAAGAAACCATACCCATTAGGATGGTTAAATGATAAAGCACAACTACAAGTGACTAGACAATGCAAACTCAAGTTTTCTTTTGGGTCAGCATTTGTAGATGAGGTTGAGTTAGACATAATTCCTTTGGATATATGTGGAATTGTTTTATGAAGTCCTTACTTGTATGACAGAAAAGCTATTTTCTATAGAGCTGAGAACAAGTATCTACTTGTTAAAGATGGAATCGAATACTTTGTAAGAGCTCATAAGCTCAAGAATAATTATACTCTCATAAACTCAGGGCAGATGAAATGAATGATAAATACATGCAAACAATTCTTACTGATGGTTGTAAAGGAAAAGAAATGTGATAAAACCAATGTATTTGAGGGTCGTAATACTAAACAGCAAGTTGATTTAGAAAAGGTTGTTTCAGAGTATGATATCTTGTTTCAAGAACCTGAAGCTCTGCTACCCAAAAAGGAAATAGTGCATGATATTATTCTGCAGCAAGATTCTCCATTGCCTAACATTGGAATGTACAGGTTGTCCGCTTTAGAGAACACAGAAATCAAGAAGCAGGTGCAGGAGTTGCTCAAGAAAGGGTTCATCAGACCTAGCACATCACCATGTGGGTCACCAATCGTTTTGGTGAGAAAGAAAGATGGCTCGTGGAGAATGTGCATTGATTACCAAGCACTGAATAAGATAACAATAAAAAATCATTATCCCGTTCCTCGCATAGATGATCTTTTAGATCAATTGAAAGAAGCTGTTTATTTTTCCAAGCTAGACTTGCATAGTGGATACCATTAGGTCAGAGTTGCAGAACAAGATGCATTGAAAACTGCTTTCAAAACAAAGCAGGGATTGTATGAGTGGCTGGTTATGCCTTTTGGCTTAACTAATGCTCCTGCTACTTTCGTGAAATTAATGAATGATGTACTCAAACCTTTTCTTGATGATTTTGTTATTGCGTATCTGGATGACATTCTGATATTTAGCAAAACGTGGGAAGAATACTTAAAGCATGTTAAGCAGACACTAGATGTTTTGAAAAGAGAAAAACTTTATGTTAAACTCTAAAAATGTGAATTTGGCAAAAAATCTTTGAATTATTTGGGACATATAGTAGGGGATGGTGAAATGAAGATAGATCCCTCTAAGGTGGCAGTCATTGTGAACTGGCCTAAACCCAAATCTGCTACAGAAGTTAGAAGTTTCTTAGGAGCAACACAATATTGGAGGAAGTTCATTTCTATCTTTTCCTTAATTGCAACTCCCTTACATGCTTTAATAGGATTGAACAAGGTGTTTCAGTGGGGAGGAAAACAACAGAAAACCTTCGACACCTTGAAAGAAAATATTAGGACAACACCTATACTAGCACTACCTGATCTTCAAAGACCATTTGAAATCCAAACGGATGCCACTGACTCTGCCATGGGAGCAGTGTTGACACAACACGGTAAACCCATATGTTATCATTATGAGACATTTAATTTTGTAGTAGTTAACTATCCTACATATGATAAAGAATTGTATGCATTAGTACAGAGTGTGAAAAAGTGGAAACATTACTTAATGGGCAAAGAGATAGTAATACATACTGATCATCAACCATTTTAATATTTACACTCCCAAACTAAGTTGCAGCAATCAAGGCAATATAGATGGATGGGTTTTCTACAACAATTTCATTTAGTCATTAAATATAAAAATGGCATACATAACAAAGTTGCAAATATGTTATCTAGACCCATTATAAATGCATCTACTATACTTAAGCATAATTCTATGTTACATGAGAGTTACATTGAACAATATGCTCAAGATATAGACTCTAAAGATGTATATGCAACTTTAAGTCAAGGAAAACGAGTAGAAGAATTGGATTATCATGTAAAGGACCAGCTCTTATACCATTGTGGGAAGTTATGCATTCCACAAACTGAAAGAGTAAAGATAATTCGAGAAGCACACACTTCTCTAATATCAGGTCACTTTGGGGTAAGTAAAACAGTTG
>APFE030846369.1:137881-159007 GCA_000404065.3 Pinus taeda
GTTATGTGCAACATGCTTACAACAGAGCAAAACATTCTTCTACACAGAGATCTCCTTTTGAGACTTGTTTTGGTTTCACACCAAGGTCTCCTTTGGATTTTGTCTTTGGTAAAGACACCACAGTTGAGGGACACAGTGATGTGGACAGCGCAACTAGGTTCATTGAACTGATCCAAGAAATCCACCAGGCAGTACAGGAATAGCTGGAAAAGAGCCAAGCCAAATACAAGGCAAGGCATGACAAGCATCAGATGGAGCATAGTTTCCAAGTTGGTGACCAAGTCTTGTTGTATATTAGCAAGGATAGGATTCAAGGTGAAGGTTAAAAGCTAAAGCCTATCAGGTATGGACCCTTCAAGATACTTGAGAAGATTGGTGAGAATGATTTTCGCCTTGATCTACTAGCTTACATGCACATCTACTCAGTCGTAAATGCAGATTGCTTGTGGTTGTTTGAACCTTCACTAATTGAAGATCTCGAAGAGCAGAGTCAATTGCCTTCTATTGATGACCTATTACCTGAATATCTTAATGAATTGTAAGAAGACACAGTTCTGGACAGGAAGGTGAGGACGACGCGCAGGGGAGATGTTGAGTACCTCAGAGTTGGGCTCAAGGGTTCAAAGCTGAGCAGTGCAAAGTGGATAGAGATTGGACAAGTGAGACAATTGTACCCTCACTTAGTCAATGCTTGAAAAGAAACTTTTGGTGGTCCATAATCTTTTTCAGTGGGAAGGCCATGATCCGAATTGGATCCATGGAAATTATCAAAGTGTTATGACTGTATCAAATCAAGACCGACTTCAAAAAAAACTTGTGAACAAAGAGCTATTAGGAAGACCTCTGGATAGTGGCAGTTTGTAGCTAGAAAGGAACGACAAGGGCCTCGGTCAAAGCGTGCTGACCGAGGCCCATGGAGACCGTACAAGACGAAAACTAGTAGTTAGGAAGTCTGAATCGGAAAACGGAGGCCGTTTTTGATGTGCGATTAGTGCGCGCTAATCGCGCATCGCTGGGAAAAACCCGTCGAGAAGGAAAAGCCTAAGCACTCGGTCACATGGGAAATCGGGAAACCGTAGGGAAAGCGCTAAAGCAAAAGGCGGGCCCCGCGCTTCAAAACCGGCGGAATATTAGAGGCATGTTGGGCGGTAAGCGGATTTGGCAGGAGAGCGAGCGATTCCATACATTGCACGACGCATGTCCAGCGGATGAGAGAGAAAACCACCTCTCATCGTGGGCTAACGGTCAAGCAAGTCAACTGCGTAATAAGAGCGGACACCGTAGGATCTGGGGGCTCCAGATCTGACGGCGGAGATTGCACCAGATAAATGACCGATCTGGAGGGAGAATTAAGCTGCAGCATATAAAAGTCTGAAGTCTAATTTGACCGCTAATTTGCCGGATGAATCATTACATAGCGTAACCGAAATACTATACCGTTTAAGGAAGATTTGGCACAGTTTGTGAGGGAAAAGTGGCCACTTCCTTGTGAGACGTTACACAGTGGCGATGACGTAGAGGCAAGGAACTCCAAGCAAACAACAACAAGCGATCTGAAGGGGCATAAGGGGAAGCGTACAGTCATGAGTCATATTAGCTTTAAGCCATGAACAGATAGAGAAAAAAGAGAGAGTGTGAAGTGTAAGCAAGCGAGCACTATAAGAAAGAAGGATATAGTGAGATAGAGAGATAGAATAGAGAATAAGCAAGAAGCAGAAAACAGAGAGGCGAGCTAACTTGCAGAGTAAGGTAGCATCGAGCAGACAGAAGGCTTGAGAGGTTTGAGCAATCCCTGGGAGGATATATGTCGGGAACTGGGTACCAAATTGGACTCATCCCATTCAAGACCAGTTGAGGCTGAGACTTAGTAAGGAAGAGTTTGTGCACTCTAGTGGCTTGGGGAATCCAAGAACCACCCTGCTAAGCATCATCTGTTTCAGAAGTCTCAAATTGAGCTCATCATTGTAAAAACTCTGCTTTAATGACACAATAAGAAAAGGCCACCACTGAAAGCTGGATCAGAGACATAGCCCAGGAGGATTGGGTGAACTCCTTGTTAATTCATTATGTTCTTGTGTTTGTTTACTGTGTTTCTCTTACTGTTTTCCATTTTCCAGTGTCTATGTATTTTGGAATCTGATCGATCCATTTCCTAAGATAACATAGACACACACTAGCACATGAGTCTGTAATACCTTCATCCATTAATTAATTAACTGAGATCACTCACGAGTGATTTTCAGATCAATATATTATAGCACCTTCATTAGTGAGAACAATGTTTCAACGTAAAGTTTTCTTTCAAAACATTTAAAGATCTCTTATGCTTTATATGAAAGTTCACTTAAGATGGTTAGTTTGCTTGTTTTTCTTCCCAAACCTTCTACAACAATCAACAAATTATTTTTCCTATTGCATTACCCCTAATTACCCCCTCTCCTTTTGAGATCAAAAGTGATATCTCATGAACTTAATTTTGAGAGTTCTTGGAGACAAGATTGACATGTAAGTCTAAACCATTTGTCTCCTTCTTAAAGGTTTCCTAGAGCTTATTAGAAGCATTCTTTGGGTTCTCTTATTCTTGTATATTGTTTATAGTTTTTATAATAAAGGTTTCTTTATTAACACTTTTCAAACTAAAGAGGACAAGTTTATAGTTCTTAAACGAGGCATGTGGTTTTCAAGATCTCATTACTATACATATAGAACATGGACTCCCCCAATGACTTAATAATGAATCCAACATTATCTAGATAAAGCATCTTGCCCTTCCCTTTTTTACAAGGAAATATAAGATGTTAGTGAGTATTTGGTTTCATCTCATTTGTTTTGTATCAAGCAAATCTTCTCCAAAAAAGTAATAGTTTATTATGTTAAAATGCTCATGGATGTGGATGTGATAAAAGACTATCTAAATGAAATAATGTTAATTGAATAAATTTAATTCGACTCAATCTTGTCAATAAGAAAACCTATATTTTTATTATAAAATCTATTGTGAAATAGGGCATACTCCTTCTTACTCAAAAGTTTAGAAATGAGGACTACAAAAGAAGAAAAGGATTAAGAATACATAGTTAGGTTAGTTGAAAGTAAATAAAATAAAAGGATGTTGTCATGCTTCCTTCCTTTTATGAAAATGAAAAAGAATCAGTTGAGAAATTTATGGAAAAATAATTGAATGGTGAGCTAAAAGAGCAATCAAATGGGGATATACATGACAAGAATCATTTTTAGATATATATATATTATAATATATATATATATATTAAATATATATATATATGATGTATCAGCCAAAAATAGATCTATGAATTGTAAGAAAAAGAAATGGATAAATAAAGGTATGGGAAGAAGACTTTGCAAAAGATTAAAAAAAAAATAAAAAAATTCCAAAGTTGGTGGAGAAAATAATGAAGGACGAAAAATAAAAACAAAAGACAAGAAATGAAATAAATGTTATCAATTTTATAAGTAGAAACTAATCATTTTATAAAAGCCAAACTAAATTATTAAATCTTCATTTAAGGATTTATCATATTTTACTAGCAAAACTAATGATTATTGAGCAATTATTCAAGAAATATAAATTGTAGAAAATAAATAGGAGAGACAATGATATAGAACCTACTCAATATAACCCTCATATTGATAACCTATAAAGGGAGAGCAAGGTTCATGGGCATCTTCAAGCTAACAACCTCTTTTGAGTAGAGCTCCAATAGAATAGGAATTTTTGAAAAACACAACCTTCTAGCTCGATAAATGGTCTTTTACTAGCAAAACCTGAACTACTTGTGGTCCCTTTGTCAATGATTATTATATCTAGTGGGCCGAGCTTAATAAGGATGAACTTTTTACACCAAGTAACTACCCGTGAAACACCAAATGGACCTTATTCAAATAAATTGGATTTGCACATTGATTGATTAACTTCTGAGCAACTCAAAGTAAGGAGTTTAGGATAGCACATTAGTATGACCCACCCTTTCAAAAGTAATGTTGTCCTCAAGGTTGGAGGTGTGGAAACTGATTAAAATCATTGACGGTTCCCAAGTGGTATATTCAAGTTTTATATCCTTCCATTGCATCATGACTTCTCGAATAGGAAGCTAGCATAGTTAATGCTCTCTTTAGCCAACACTACTTCTAATTGTAGCCAAATGGACCCTTCTTCATTAATTTCTATAAAGCTAGATTGAAATTGGCAATTTGGCCCCACAACCTTCTTCAAACGTGACAAGGAATTCCAAATGGATCTTGAAGTGTGTAGGAAGATCCAATTTGTAGGAAACTTATCTAATGCATTAGAAGATCTGATAAGGTTCATAAAAATTTGGAAATTGCTTCTAGTGGGCCTTGTCTTGGAGAAAGGTCTTTTTATAGAGCTAAATATGAAAAAACACATAATCCCATTCTACAAAAGAAAGCTCATAGTGATGATGTTTAGCCTAGTGCTTTAGACAATTTTTAGCCAATTCCAAACTGTCCTTAATTGTGCAGAGAATGGTCATACTAATGTTAAGCGTCCATTTTACTTCCTAAACCTTAGATGTGCTTACTAACTATGAAGCCACTAATCGGGGGATTTTGGCCAGGGACAACTTCATATGATGTCATTTTTGTAGCACAATGATATGTGGTATTGTACCACCATTCTATGAGGGGTAGCCATTAAGTCCATCGTTGTTGTTGATGTATGACAAAGTATCTCAAATATGGTTCCAAACACTTGTTAGCTACTTTCATTTGACCATCAATTTGGGGATGATAAGTTGTGCTCATTTTCACTTGTGCGTCTTATAGTTTAAATGACCCTACCAAAATAAGTTGGTGAAAGTGTGATGAAAATCTAAAATCATGGAAGAAGGTATACCATATAACTCAGAAGCTTGATCCATGAAGACTTGGACAATCGATATGTATATAGGGGAGTGGGCCACCTTTTTTATTTATTTCTACGCTAGCAAACCATCATTCTAGAATGAGTAACAAATTCATTGTTTTAATATATAATCTCATCTTAGTGAGATACTAACACCAATTATCAACTACGTGAAAATTGGATATCATTTCTTTCTCATAAGTGGATTACCCAAAATTTCTATGACATAATCATTTACTAGTGGATGCCAATTGTCACCCCTCTTGAACCAACATTGCTCCAAGACCTCTACCTAAGATCTTACATTCCAATAAAAAAGTATTAACGGAATTAGGTACTACCAAGGCACATGTGGTGCACATGGCTTGCTTTAAAGTTAAAATGGCCTACTCCATAAGATTGTTGTTAGACCAGGAGTAACTTCACGAATGTGACTGTTATGTTTTCATTAAGATAGAACATACATATATATAAGGAGAGGGAGACTATTGGGTTTCATCTCCCAATGTCTCTTGGTCTTCCATCTTCCTTTATTTCTCTATTTACAATATTTCCATAGACTTCCTAATCCCAAAGATTAGGTTTCAACATTCCCCCCCTTAATCTGAAGGGATGTTGGTGAGCCCAAGCATCATTATGAATCTTTTAAAATTTTCCCTTCCAAGCGCTCTGGTGAAGATTTCTATAATTTGCTCCTTTGTGGAACAATGTCGTAGGTGGATTGTTTTGGCCTCAACATGATGTCGAATTAGATGGTATTTTGTATTGATGTGCATTGTTCAATCATAAAACTTTGGATTCTTACCCAACTTTATTGCAGAAGTGTTGTCAATCAAGAGAGGAGTTGATTGTACTTGTTTCTCCTGCAAATCTTACAGAATTTTCATGAGCCACACAATTTCCTTTATTTCTTCAGTTGTTGCCACATATTCTGCCTCAATTGTGGAATCTGTTGGAACTGGTTTTTTGCGTGACCTCCAAGAGACAACTCCTAATCCAAGAATCATAACATAACTTGAAGTAGATACCTTAGTTTCGATATCTTCATCGAAATCTAATTCAGGGTATCCAATCAAGCTGAAGTCATCCACTTGTTGTTGGCCTATAGGGGCCTGACCCAGGTTCGAAGTTAATTAGCTAAACAAATCCCTGTACTACTGGCCCTTTTGGCAACAGTCCATAGAGTGTGGACTGAGATGGGGGGGTGTTGGAACCAGGTTTTCGCACCCTTGACATGTCTGAGAGGTTTATTTAGTTCAACCGCTAGTTCCTGTGCGTAGGTTGCTTCGCACACTTCCCTGGCCTTCACGCCCTAATAGACTAAGCTTCGCGCAACCCTAACCAGGGGTTGTGGGGCTTCAGTGCTGCTAGAGCAGCGCTTTACACTATTTCCTTAAATTACACCCGAGATCTTACTTGCCTTCTTACACCAGTTAGTTATCTTTGCGTAAGTAGAAGCCTTGTGTTATATTTATTTATATAGTTCATGCATATAAGTTCGCGCAACAAATAAACAATAAACTTGCAAATTATACCTAATAATACATAAAGCAGGAAAAGATACACAGAAATATGGTAAACTTCTCTTTATTAATTCTTCTCATGGTTACAGGCTCGACCTGCCCTGCGCACTCAACTGCAAGGGTCCGCGCACTCAACTACGGACTGTTAGGTCTTTGCGCACACAACTGCAGAGCCTTCTCCTACTCTACGACCTAAGACACACTTTACACTTCGACTCAACCTCTTAGACTCATCATTCTTCTATTCATTCCTTTATTCTTAACTATCTTCTACACTTAGAGCCTCGCTCTATTTATACAATCCATGGTCTGTGGACCATGGGTGGATATTTCAAGCTGACATTACATTAAAAAAACAAGGGCGGACAACCCTGTGACTCTATTATGACTTCGTGCTTCGCTCCCACAAATCACGAAGCCTTTATAAAGGACTTGGTCAAAATTTGAGCTTTAAGCCCAAAAACATGCCTTGGGGGAATTCCATGCCCAACAGGTCCCCAACACAAACATTGTGACTTGCCCTCGAGTCACTCTGTCAGTGCGAAGATCTTCACGGGGAGTCCCTCCAACCTTGTTTGAACATCTACAAGGTTGGCAACGCACTGAGCGGCTGCCTGTTGAATCCCTTGTACCCGATGATTTGAGACCATGGTGTCGGAACTGCTTCCCTGGACATGTTTCTGGGTTGCCTGCATCTGTGCGAGCTTGCCTTCAATTGTTGTTGTGACAGTGAAGGCCTCGTCGACCCAAGGTTGAATGCATGCTTTCAGGATTGCTTCTTTGTGCCATGTTGCGTCCACCTGCTCTTTCAGCACTTTAGCTTATTGCATGCGTGCGAGCCTCTGAGTGAGGGCCACCATCTGCGCGGTCCCTTTGACACAATCGTACTATTGCTTGAGCTCATGCGCTTCTATCTCTAATCACTAGATGTTGGAGTCCTCCTGCAAATTCGTGAGGACCTCAAATGAGTCCTCCAACACTCTGGTGCAGTCCCTTACTGCACTGCCGATCCCTTCCAGCCCTAATGTAATAGTGCTAGCGCACTGTTCCCTTACTTCCGGAGGGGTGGATGGATGTGCCCTCAACCGAGCTCTGTTATCTAAAGGTTCAGCTCCAGCTGAACCTTAGTCGTTTCTTCTCGCGCCTCACACAGCCCTGCTGCTAGCCTATGGATGCGCGCCTCTACTAGTGTGTTGGCTGGGATGGCCAGCTCAGGGACGCTTTGACATGCTTCTTCCAATGCCTGTACCAACTGCCGATTCTACGACACCACTTCGTCACGCTGCAAACTCAACTGCTCCATGTTGATCTTTGCTCGCTTAGTACTTGTAGCACGCAGCTTTCCCTAGCCCATAGTTTTGGAGTAATCCCATCCTGCAGAACATATAGTGTCTCTCGCAATAGTGCAACTATGTTAATCCCGATACCCTTCAGTGCACTAATCGTAGGCTTGTCAGCGTCATTTGTCGTCACCAATGCCCCTTCCGACAACACTATTGTATTTGTCGTCCGAGTGCGCAACATCTGCTCTATTGCAGTTGTCCTTACTACAAGGTTGGTTGATAGGGTACCAGCTTGAGAAGTGCGCACTTGCAACTCCTGGAGCTACGCTCTTAGGGCCCCCAACACAATCTTGTTCTCTTGCGCAAAATTTTGGAGGGCCTCAGAGGTGACATCATGCACCGTCTCTCCGATGTCATGCAGATCACCCTCAGTAAGGGTGATTGGGTCAATAGACAACTTTGATGCCTTGACCTTCTTGCGCAGCCCTGTCCGCTCGCTCGAATGCTGGTGCTTTAGCTATGTTGACACAGTTTGTGGGTCTGCGCCTCCCTCCTCGTCCTTTTCCCAGATGACAAACTCCTTGTTTGAAGTGGGTTTTCCAAGTGCATTGTCTTCTTCTACTTCACAAATTCATTTCCAAAACTCATTGAAAATGAGAGTGTGTTTTATTTTCTGAGACCACGCATAATAGTTCTCTTTGCGAGTAAAAACTACTCCCACTATAGATATGAGTGAATGCAATGTCAAAAAAACTATTTACTTTCGATTCAAAATCATAACCTTACTTGATATCTTCTATCTTCTATTTTAGTAGAAAGTTGATTTAATATTCAAATATGACACCTTCCCTTTTCAATATGCATATAGATTGTCACCACCATATAATATATTACTACTCGCTCATGTAATTTATGACATGTGATACTTATTACTCCACTCATGCACCTTATTGTCTTAAAAAGGGAGACACAAAGCAATTTAATATTATAAAACTTCACGTATGAACCATTAAATATGCAATGGGCATTATATGCCACAACTTATAAGAATTCGTACTCTTAAAAGTACTAAAAAACTTCAACGCACTTCCCAACATTAAAAACATCTATATTCAACCAAGCTAGTTGACTGTACATAATTTATATATATGGAGTGCATTCACCATACACAGCTACTATTAAACACAGCCTCAAATATTCCAATGCACGTCCTTTCAATAGAACCGAAGAATGTACATACCATAGCAACGCTCGTCACACCAGAGTTTTATTCAACGCACAAAGCCATCCAGCAACATCGCAAAGTCATCACAGATATTAACACACAACCTTCGAAACATATAAGCACTCATTCAATGCAGGCAAACGAATAGTCAACAAGCCGACAGGGAGTGCACCTACCGAATTTGTGGCAGTGAGGCTATGATTTCTTCTCCTTTCACAGAATCATAAAAACATCCATATACTGCCCACGGTTTTCATAGCACTCACCAAGGACAAAATTTTTCATTAATGAAAGCACAAAAGACGAGTGCAAAGAATGGAAAGGAGAGGTTGTATAGAGAATGTACAGAGATGGCAGACTGTAATGGTTGAGTTTTACTAGAGTTATAATTCAAAAAGCTAATTTTGGGAGCTGGCTTTGATACCATGATAGTAACTCCGGGAATGTGATTGTTGTGTTTGCATTAAGATAGAACTTAGATATATAAGGAGAGGGAGACTATTGGGTTTCATCTCCCATTGTCTTTTTGTCTTCCAGCGTTCTTTATTACTATATTTAAAATATTTAAATAGGTGTCTTAATCCCAAAGATTAGGTCGCAACAATTGTTCCATATTAAAATATTTTTTTTTAGCTGGGAGATTAGTGGGGCAACAATTCATCCATGATTCTTCACAAACTTTTTATAGTAGCATGTAAGTCCCAAGAAGCCATGTAATCTTTTGGGGTTCCTAGTATGTGGTCATTCATACATGGTCTTAATCCTCTTAAGATCCATTTGCATCCCATTGCAAGGGATTTTATGACCTAAGTATTCCATTTCAAACTAAAAACACATTTGGAGCATTTGAGGAACAAGTAGTTATCCTAGAGAATTTGGAAAGCTTTATCAACATGCTCTACATGTTTTTCCCAAGTGTTATTATAAACCAAGATGTCATAAAAGAATGCAAACATACAATTGCACGAGAAGGGCAAACAAATCTGGTTCATGAGGTTGTGAAAAGGTGGATGAGGCATATTGCAAAGACCAAAATCCATCATTATAAGTAATGATGTCCTTCATGTGTGCAAAGGTCGTCTTAGGAATGTCCACCTTCTTCATCCTTGTTTAGTTGTATCTCCAATGAAGATCTACTTAGTGAAGAACTTTGCTCCCTGAAGCTCATCTAAGAAATCATTAATAACCAGGATGGGAAATTTGTCTTTGATGGTCAATTTATTTTATTGAAAACATGAAATCAAAGCACTTGCATCAATTACCTTCTTTCTTCAATATCATAAATACTAAGGACATGTAAAGGTAAAGGATAATACTAGGATGAATGATGTTGGACTCCAATAATTCTTAAATAATCTTCTCAGTTTCTTTTTTTTTTTTCAATGCAAAAGGGTGCCTATAAGGGTGCACATATGGTGGTTAACTAACTACAACCAATGGAGGCATACTACAAATCACACTTACCACGGGAAGGGGATAAGCCATGGGGTGTGTTGAATACCTATTTATTCTTAGTTGGGACCAACTAAAAATAAAGGTGAATTTCTTGTTTATGGATATCCATAATTTATATGGCGTTCAATTGGGTAAAAATGTCATAGTTGCCTTCCTTCAAGAGCTTTTCCATATGGCAAGAGAGAATAATTCAAGGGGAGTCTTAACCTCTCAAGTGTACATTTGTGACATCCTTGGTGAAGCTAATGTATAACTCCTTGAAATCCATGGTAACTAGACACAATGTTCGTAACCATTGATTCAAGAGCTACATCACAGATACCCATTTCAATAAAGAACATATGGGTTGATTCAAGAGCTACATCACAGATACCCATTTCAATAAAGAACATATGGGTTTTTAGTTAATAATCATCGATTTGAAGTATCACATTATTATATTTTTATCACCATTAGCTAGCATAATTTGAAAATTATGCACTACATGGACACAACAATGTGTTTTCTCCATAACCCATGAATGAATAAAATTGTGGGTGTTACCACTATTAATTAAAACAATCCCTTTTCATTGATGTAACCAAGCAACTTTAGGGATTGGGTAGTTAAAATTCTTGATATATCATGGAAGGAAATTTGGGATTCCTCATAAGGAGGCTTCGCAGTTGTTTCCCCTTTAAGAGGGGGTGTAATATGCACTAACTCTAACTCAATGGTGGCTTCCTAAAAAATTTCCTTGCACAGGTTAGATTGCCCCATGACAATTTGGAATTATTTTTGCCCTTAAAATTGTATGCCCTTTTAAATAGTTCCCATCACAATTATAGAAAATATTCGTATGTTGGCGTTTGACTTCTTTTTCTTGGGCCAATTTGTGGATCCTTTGGGGTTGAGAGGGGGAGTAGGTAGTGGTGGGTGCTAAGAGACAACATGGGCAATGGATAGACGAGAGTTTTTTTTGCCAATACATTTTATCACTATCTATGTTTCACAAGCTATTTAAAAGGCTTCCAACTAAGTAGTTGGGTATGACATCATTCCTTGTGTTCTAGTATCCTCCATGATACCATTAATGAGGCAATTTAAAAAATTATAATTAGTTAGGCCCTCTATGTGGATTACAAATTGCTTGAAGGCCACATAAAGTCTTCTACGATGCCTATTTGATGCAACTGGTTATTCATCCAAAAGATTGAGTGTCTATTTCCAAACAAGCATAAATGACTTTCATAGACTAGCTCTATGCAATGCATTCCTTAAATGATTTCATATGCCATTAACCTCATTCTTTGCCCAAGCATAATACTTCCACTCTAAGCTTTCTCAAGTCATATGTAATCTAGGTTATGTAGTCAAAACAATAAAACCTTTTTCATGTCTACTTTAGGAAGAGTATGTCACATGTGGTGTCGATTATCATGAAAGAATGGCCTTTGACAATGTCAACCTCCATTGGAGGATTCAACCCATCCTTATTGCACTCACAGATCTAGCCACTGCACATGCATAAATAGGATGGAAAGGATAAAATGTAACTATTTGTTGGTGTTAACAATATCTACTTTCATGTTGCCAAATATTTCATACAAGTCATATGTCTTAAAGACTTATTTTTCAATCTTGGAAACACTATATTGGGTATTAAAGGCCCAATTTTCTAGGCTAGTGGAACTTTTCTCTTTGGTTGTGTTTCTAGTGGCTACTATGGGGCCTTTAGGTCCACCTAAAAGGTTACCAAAGACTTATACCCACACGAATGATGTTGCATGAGGACCCTTTTGAGATAGACACCCACAATAGTACGATTGGGTAGAGTAGACATTTTCTTTTCTTTTCTTTTTTTTCTTTGGTGATTTGGATTAGATCAATATATTATTTGTCATCCATCTTGATTCTTTTAGAACAGAAATTTTGGAGGAATCAACTTGAAGGGTCATTTTTACTAGTGGTCCCAGTTTGGAAAATTTGGGATGAAAAACTTTAGGAGCCATTTGTAGGCCTTGAAAGTTGACCTATCGAAATTGACCACCATAATTCAAGATGATGCAATGTCAACCCCCATTATTCATGGAAAAGGACCTTGCCACATGGAAACTATGAAAAATATTCTAGAAGGATCAAGCTCTGACTCATATTAAGGGTTGAATGGGTTAAATATAATCTCTAGTTGGCTATCGAGCTTTGTTATAACCAGACCACTAGGAGGAAAACCGAGTCCATTCTATTGGAGTGCATTTCGTTCCATGGATGAGTGGAATAATTGAGAGTGGATAGAGAGAGAAAACAGAGAGGGTTTGTGTAAAATAGCAACTCATGGACCACATGTCTCACTTCTTTATACTTGCATCTATTTCCATTAAGAGAAAGAGAGAGCATGGAAACCTCACCTTTTATCTGTTTTTTTTCTACCAAGAGGGTTTCCCATATCATATCTTGTGTTATTATGGTTGTGAGTGATTATATTTGTGTATGTTCTTTATCCTCTGTATTTCATATATTGCATGCGTAAGCCTAATGAAATAATAATGAATCCAAAAATCTAAACAAAAAATAACCCTCATAGTGTAGATTTCGGATTTTCATTATATCTTCGTAGATTTGTCGTAATGAACTCTCGAGTGGAATATCCATGGAAATTTATGGATTATCTGGTAGGATAATTACTTGTGTGTGAATATTATTATGCCAATATAATTCACAAATTATTGATCACTTTTTTAACTACTCATTATGGAGAGGATAGGCTTTACAAGTCCTAAAGACAAAGGAATGTTAAGTGCTATAACTCTCTAACATACCTAAAGGTTCCCAACAATGGTACTTAGTCGAATATTTCACTACATTAACTAAGGAGTATAGCACCATATCCTTAGTTGTATACTTGATTCCCTAGTATGCAAAAGCGATCTGATGTTATTTGTATAATATAACAATGGGATAGCTAAGAAACTTATGCAATGCTATTTTCAAGTGCACATGTGGAGTTTCTAATATACCTAAAGGAACACAAATGATCGAATATATAGGTAGATATTAATTGATGTTGTACTACTACATAGTGTACCAGTAAAGGTATAAACGAGTGTTCAACCAAATGACTCAACTTGGATTCCTTTTTTTTTCGAAGAAAAAGCGAACTTTTTATTAAGGAAATAAAAAGTTACAATGCATATGCTGTGAGCATTTCTGATGCTTCTGTTTGACTGCTTTTGCAATCAGATAAGAGACAAAAACTTTCTGCCATTTTTATCTGGCTATCCTAAAAAAAACAACTGAGTACCTTTAAAAATAAGCTCTGTAGGGCTTGCGCCACTGTTCTTCAACTCTGCCAGCATATCAGCCTCATGCTTGCTGCCATAGGCCTTCTTTGTTGTTTATCCCACTAGAAAGGCTGAATTCACTCTAAGTGGCATTGAACAGTAATCCAAATCCCTCCTTTGCAGCTGCTGAAATCATTGAGATTTGTTTTTTGTTCAAACTCCTCCGATTTTCTCTCCTGTAACTAGCAGATCATAGAAGGCCAATATTAACCAAATATACGAGAGAATGCTTCCCCTGTTATTCGCCTCTCTGACATTTGCATTTTTGCAAAGGCAAAAGTGGAGTAAAGTCTCGCTTTGTATATCCAAAACTGGACAGGTATGTAGGAGCATCCTCTCATTAAGAGAGCATCCAATTAAAAAAACCAAGAAAAAAGC
Organism: Pinus taeda; assembly: GCA_000404065.3. Lineage (NCBI taxonomy): Eukaryota > Viridiplantae > Streptophyta > Pinopsida > Pinales > Pinaceae > Pinus > Pinus taeda. The sequence continues at coordinate 151,951 of APFE030846369.1, forward strand.
GTTTAGTGTCTCCTCGAAAGAGGAAAAAACCCCAATACAAAAGTTGTATGGTCATAGTGCCCATGAAGAGACTAGAGAGGGATAACAATTTTATTTGAGAAGTGCTTTGATGCCGATATAGAGTCTGAATGAAACAACAGAGGCAGAAAAGAAACGAAAGAGAGTAAACATATAAGACACAGTCAATGATGAAGAGCGAAAGGAGGCTGATCGGATGAATGGATATGTCCCTGCCGGTCTTCTACAACTTTCTAGGTTCCCATAGTCTGCTGCAAGGCTTCCTTAGAGAGCAGGTCCGCTGAGGCGTTGCTGTCCCTGAAAATGTGACATATGGAAAGGTTGTTAAAAGATGATTTTAACCCTTGCAATTCTTCCAACAGAAGCTTCAGAATTTGATTTTTGCAAGAACTTTTCCCATTGACCCAATTTATAACGTTTAAGGAGTCTCCAAAGATCTGTATTGAGAAGATGTTTCTTTGTAGAAGCCAACAGAGGAGAAGTCTCAGTGCGGACAGCTCAGCGAAGTTATTGGATCCTGTCCCTAGACCTACGGATGCTTTTAAAGAATGATTTGCATTTATGTGAATGACCATTCCTGCTCCTACCCTGTTGTTTTGAGATGCTCCGTCAAAAAATGCCCAGGGGATGCCTTCTTTAATGATTATAGGCTTGTGACGGGCTTGCTGATTTTTAGTATCAGGAACAGGGATGGACAAGTAGATGGAGGCACAATGAATAGCAGTGACATTTACCGGAGTTTCCTTCTCTTGAAAGAGGCTCCTGTTCCTAGCTATCCAGACCCCCCAGCAGAAAATGAGGGGAAGATTTCTCATGTTCCCATCGGGGTATTTTTGCCACCAAATTCCCCAAAGATCTTCCAAGGATCCATTCCCCCATTCTGCCTGAATGTTTAGCAATTTCCTTACCTCTCCCCATATCTTTTTTGATTCAGAGCAGTGGATAAAAAGATGGTTAATTGTTTCCTCATCAGACTTGCACACAGGACATCTCCCTGGACCGAACATGTACCTTGACTGAAGAATATCCCAGGTTGGGTTTTTCCGTTTTAACAAACACCAAAAGAAGAGTCTAGCCTTGGCTGGACACTTTAGCTTCCAGATGTGCTTCGACCACCATTTTGGGTCACTCCATCCTTTCCTTGACATAATAAATTTATATCCACACTTAGGAGTGTATTCTCCGGATTCTCCATGAGCCCATATCAGCGTATCCGGACCTACTTTTAGTCTGACATTGGATCGATTGAGTTCTTGGATGTAGGAGTTCCATTCATTCCTCCATCTAATGTTCATTCCTAAGTCTTCCCCATCTTTCCAAGCCTGTCCCCACATAGTATATTGGCCTTCCTTCTCCACCTGGTTTAGAGTAGAGATGCCCATATTTTCTAGATGTCTGATAAGCCCTGGGGATAGTGCAAATTTTTCGTTGCAACCTACCCAGGGGTCCAATCCTATCTTCAGGTTCTTGCCATTCCCAATCGTCCACGCCAATCCTTGTTCAATCACCTTGAACGCCTCCACCGTTGCTTTCCAAATAACTGAGACATGCTTCTTATTCTTCACGGAGCTGCTTATCCAATCTTCCAAGGGGGCTGGTTCTATATATTTCCTTTTCAACACTTTAGTCCATAAATTTTCCATCGAAATTAATCGCCACCCTGATTTTGCTGCCAGAGAGAGACTAAAATCAGGAAGCCTTTTTATTCCCCATCCTCCCCATTCCTTTGGCCTTGCCAGTTTGTCCCAGGCCACCCAAGGAAGCACCGAGTTCTCTTTTGAGCCATCCCACAAAAATCTACAGCATTTTCTTCTGATTTTCTCCAAAACTCCTTTAGGTACCCAGGTTAATTCTGCCCAGTAGACTGGGATGGCCAGAAGCACAGATTTAATAAGGGTCAATCTTCCAGCTTTGGAGAGCCATTTGAAACTCCAGTGAGAGATTATGGATTCTATCTTGGCAATTACCCAGTTCCAGTCCACTTTTTTATATGTGCTTGGTTTTAGCCAAAACCCCAAGTATTTGAAGGTGGTGTCCATAGAGCTATATTGAAAAGGAAATAGAGCTTGCAGATGAATCCTCTCCTGTCTGTCCATTCCTGCCACTGACATCTGAGATTTCCTAGGATTTATCTGCATTCCAGTTGCTTTCAAAAACAAATCTAGAATGGATTTAAATTCCTTAAGTTCGTTAGGAGCTCCGCTTGAGAAAATCAATATATCATCAACAAAAAGAAGATGAGAGATGAATAGATTGGTTGCTACCTCTATACCTCTTACCTTCCCCTCCCTTTTAGCTTTTTGGATCAGTCTGCTTAAGTCTTCTGCCACTAAGAGAAAAAGCAGCAGAGACAAAGGACATCCTTGCCTTAAACCTCTCTGGCTTCTGAAGAAAGGTGATGCTGATCCGTTGATTAGAACTACATAGCTGACATTTGAGATGCACCCCATGATCCAACTGATAAAGTCATGTTTGAACCCCAAGTGAGTTAGAAGCAGCTGAATATAAGTCTAGTTAATCTGGTCGAATGCTTTGGATAGCTCAATTTTTATTACTACACCCTTCTTGTTCTTTTGTCTGACACTGTGTAAGACTTCTTGGGCTACTCCGATGGCCTCATGAATTTGTCTTCCATTTAGAAACCCGAACTGCTCCATTGAGATGTGGCTCGCCAGAATGGGCTTGATTCTGTTTGCTATCACCTTAGCTATGATCTTGTATAAGCAGTTGCATAAGGAAATCGGCCTGAAGTCTTCAAAAGTCTCAGGAACTTCCTTCTTCGAGATGAGGGCAAGGAAAGTAGCATTGAACGGACTGTAGACTTCTCCTTTCTTTCTGGATTCTTCAACTACCTCGATTATTTCTGCACCAATCAAATAAAAAAAATGAAGGAAAATCTCTATAGACCATCCGTCCGGCCCAAGACTTTTTTCCTTTGCCATAGATTTCATTACTGACTCTACTTCCTCCTTAGATACCGGACTTAACATCTCCTCTGCTTCTTCCTCCTCAACAAATCTTGGGAAACATTGAGCTGTCTTTATTACCTCAGCAATGGTAGCCTCGCCCGGATCTGCAAATAAACTCTGAAAATGTCTTTGTCCAAGGCCTGATAATGAATTGAAGGACCGAAATTCCCTCCCTTCTTCGTTTTTAAGGCTCCATATGGTGTTTACAGATTTCCTCCATTTTGCATAGTTGTGGAAAAAGCTGGTGTTCTCATCTCCAGCTTTTAACCAGATCGCTCTGCTCTTGAGCCTCCATTCCTCTTCCTTTGCCAATAGAATTTGATTCTGAAGTTTCTACAGGTGTAGGATCCTTTTCTTTGAAGCCTGGGTAGCATATCCATCCGCCTCTATGCTTTCCAGTTTTTTCAGTTCTTCACTTATCCTGAGCTGCTCCTCGTTCTGCTTTGCCTTTCTATCTTTTGCCCAGAGGATTGTCGCTTTTTTCAATCTCTTGAGATTTTCCATAAACAGGAAACTTTTATCCTCTCTTGAGTTGTTATCCGGATGTATCCAGGTTTCTTTGAAAAGATTGATAAAAGAAGGTTCTTGCAACCATGAAGAGTTGAACTTAAAAGGCGCAGGAGGCTTTGGAGGGGGGATGGAAAGGTCTAAAAAAACAGGGAAATGATCAGAAGACCCCTTTTCTTCAACCCATTGCCTGAAAATAAGAACCTTTGAAGCTAATTCTTCAGAGATGAGAAATCGGTCCAGTCTTTTCGCCACTCTGGCCTCCCCTGCTCTCCGATTCCTCCAAGTCGGCTTTAGTTTTATCAGATTGACATCTATGAATTTGCTGTTCGATAGGAGATTTAAGAAAAAGTCCGTCAAAGGGTCTTCCCTGGCCGACGGTCCCCAAGCCTCTGCTCTCCCAACAGAAAAATTTAAGTCTCCTCCCAACACCAAATGATTTGTCTTCAATAGAGATATGGACATCAAATCGTTCCAAAAGAGCTCCCTTCCTTGACAGGGCCCGTATACATTGAGAATAGTAATAGGCAATGCGAAATCAGGGGATTGGACTTCCATACCCATCACTTGTTTCATGCCCCACTGGTTTGTCACCTTTACTTTCCCTTCCTTATAGCATATTGCCAAACCCCCTGAATGACTCTCTGAATCTACTGCTGAGAATTTCCAGCCAGGAAGGAGGGCATTTAGAGACAGTTCTACTTCGGCTCCGTTCCCTAATGTCTCTTGCAGAAAAAGAATCTCTGAATTTGAATTTTGAATCAACTCTCTAAGGGCCAGTCTTTTAGTTTTACTGGCCAGACCCCTGTAGTTCCATGATGTCAATATCATTTTATAACATTTTCAGGGGTCTGCACCGCTCTAAGAACCCTAGTGATAGACTGTTGTTTCCCATCAGCTACATCAAATTTTGCTTTTATTTTTGCCTTGGCTAGATTAGACTTCCTTCCTCTTTTATTTTTGAATTGGCCTTGAGAGGGGAGCTGACCTATGCCACCTACTGAATCTGAAATAACAAGCTTACAATCATGGGATCTAAGATTGTAAGGACATGGAGATTGAAGAAGAGAGGAGGCAGGATGAGGCAAGTCATCTTCACAATGCGGATCTAGGGAGGGCATGGTAGCCGAAATAGATTCTATGCCATCGGTGATACGACAATATTCTCGCTTAGACCATTTTTATGAAAGGAAGAAGAGGAAGGAGAATTTATAGGCTGTCTATCAACATTTGGATCTGAAAGAATAAAGGGAGAGGGGGGAGATTCTAAGCACTTATCCATTACTTTTTCATTGACAGATGGTTTTTGAGAGACTGCCGGCTCCCCAGAGATTTCCTCTTTAGCTTTAACTGGGTCCTGCTCCAGGTCCTTATTCAAGTCACTGTACTGAGGTGCTTCCTGAGGCTGCCCTTCCTGAAGAACCTCTGTCTCCAATCCTTCAACATTCTGATCCCCGGACCCCTCCTTCTCCTGATTGAAATGAGAATGACTGATGTCCTTTTCCCAGTGAGATGATGTCCTCCGAGAACGCCTTTTTTGATCCGGATTTAAACAGGAACGCAACAGATTACAAAGATAACCATAAATACAGAGATGCGATAACCATAAATAAAGAGATGCAGTGGAAATAATACTTCATTTCATTAATGGAAAATACCGAAATATGATTACAACTAGAATTGGAATAAACCAGCTAGGACGATGGTAGCTTATCTCTGAGAAGAGATGTGCGGCTACATGTCTCTGAACTGTTCCGAACTTGTGTTACAATGAGGCTCGAAGGCCTATTTATTATTGAGAAACAATGGAAAACCCTTCACATTCCCAAACCGACCCTTAGAAGATGAAACGCCAAATTGTGGGCCCCGTTTTGGGTAAATTGGTACATCAATTTCCCGGGGTCGTAACTTTGGCATACGATCTCCGTTTGACGCGTATGATAGCTCGTTAGAAAGATCTATTCGAGCACTATCATTTTTGGAACGGGCAACATCGGTCCATTGCATGGACCAATGTTGCCCCCGGATTCCCCAAAAAACGTCGTTTAGGGCCTCAAAACGGCTCCGGAAGTTCAGGACCCGAAAAACTGCTAAAAATAGTAAGTTGTGCTACAATTAAGGAAACTGAAAATGCTGAAAGAGATAATGATGGGGGTCCACATGGACTTGGCAGGTGGCCACCAATATCCACCTGGATCATTCCTCCCCCCTTAGGAAGCAATGGTCCCCATTGCGTTGAGTTCCTCCATCTGCTGAACTTGTTCTGCACTGTCTGATGTGTCCAGTAATGGTGGGAAGCATGGTCGATGACGGCCCACATTGAACACTTGGTGCAGGTGAAGGAATGGAGGAATGCTGTGCTCCAAAGCATTGTTCCCCACAAGCTTGGAACTGCTGTAAGGACCATGTTGGAGTGGTCTGAGCTTCTGATGGGTTCTGGTAAGGCGTTCTTTCTGACGATGCAACCAAACTTTTTTGCCCACCTGAAGCTTGTGTGGTACCCCTATGGGTGAGGAGAAGTTGTTCCTGTGTTATGTCATGACCGTATCCCTTTGCTGCTGCTGCTGTGTGGAGGAGCCCTTTGCGGTGGTCATGGATGTAGCAACGATCTTCCCCTTACTTTGGGAGTGAACCATACAAATGAATTTCCTGGTCTGTGATATGAGCTTGCTGCCTTTCTTAGCAGTGATCAGAGATGTGGCAGTAGGTGGAGCTATCTCTGTTATCCTGTATAATGAATTACTCAAAGAAATAATGACAACACGAGGCCTTGACTCATACACAACATGCCGCCTCCACAAGTATGGTTGGCCTAATAATACATCACAAACATCCAAAGGTGTAACATCACACAATACCTCATCAGTGAATGGTTTGATGCTGTAGGGAAGGCGACACTACTGGCGAACTTTGAGATCTTGTCCTTCATGAAGCCACCCGTTACTGTATGGCAGTGGGTGTGGTGTAGCCGGTAGGCCCAACCACTTCACGACCTCTACTGAAATCAAGTTCTTTTGGTTGCCACTATCGACAATGAATTGTAGCGGCGAACCCTTAACCCACATCTGTGAGTGGAAAAGACGTTCCCCCTCCTCTGGCTCTTCGGGCTCATTCTTCTGGATCTTGGCAGTGGCAACAGTGGCGCTGGGATCCGCATCAACGATCTGCTTCCCTTTTCCATTGCCCTTGTCGGGTTCTGGCTCAGGGTCGGAACATGTATCTGATTCGGAAGCCTTCAACTCGGCCACCAATCACTGCTTGGTCCGACACTCACTTGTGTTATGAGTGGGACTCTTGTGGAAATCACACCACTTTCCTGTGTCCTTCTTCGGCTTCGTGGTATTGTTCTTTTCTTGCGGCTTCGACGGGTTGTCTTGGGTCACCCCGCCTTGGCTTTGTCCTTCGGGCTTCGGATTTGCAGATCCAAAGTCTCGCTTCTTCTGTTTGAACTTCTGCTCGATTTTGACAGCATATCGGTATGGTGTGCCGAGTGAGGAGATGTCCAAGAACTCCATCTCTTCCTGGATGTATCTATGTAGGCAACCGCGGTATTTGAGTACCAG
>APFE030846369.1:159279-232182 GCA_000404065.3 Pinus taeda
GACCCGAAAAACTGCTAAAAATAGTAAGTTGTGCTACAATTAAGGAAACTGAAAATGCTGAAAGAGACAATGATGGGGGTCCAGATGGACTTGGCAGGTGGCCACCAATATTCACCTGGATCATTTTTCTCCTACCCAAAGGACATTCCATGGCCAAATGACCGCATACATGGCATCTATGGCACCGAAAAGGCAAGGATTCGTAATCCAGTATCTGCTCGAAAACATAGTCTTTGTATTGAAGGTTTATCTTTTCTGCAAGGCCTCTGCTGGGGTTTAGACTCACTAAAATCTGAGCCGTAGCCTTGTTCCTGGTTTCAATGAAGGACATATCAACTTCCAGAAAGGAGCCCAGCCTATTCCCTATTGCTTTGAAAACTGATTCAACCCATAGAAATGAAGGCAACCCTTGAGCTTTTACCCAGACCGGAAAGACATTCGTTTTCTCGTGGATAGCATCAAACAGGGGATTCCATTTCTTCAGCAACACTGGAATGTTTCCTATGGCCCAGTTCCTTTCTAAAACCCAGTCTGCTGCCTCTTTATTTTCAAAACGGAACATGAACCATCCCTTTGCAAGGTTTGAAGCTTCAAAACCTTTGATTTGGTCAGATAGAAAATTCTGTTCTCCCCAGGCTTGGATAAAACATGAGGTAAATTTCTTCCCTCTCACCCTGCCAACTAGAGTACATTCTGCCACCTCCAAGGATTCCTCGATTGTCACATCCATGCCCAATACCAAGTTCCCTTCTATTTTCTGTGAACCGATTGGCCTCTGGATTTTCCTCTTCTCCCCTTTTTTCTTATTCCCTGCGAGTACTTCCGTTGACTCCTTGTTTATAACGTTACTAGCTGGATCTTCCTGGTCCTGAATCGGAGGGGTTTCGGACTCCGGGCATGGAGGATTCGAAAAACTTGTGAAAACAGGGAAGGAATTGGCTAGCGATTGATTACGAGCATGTGCACCCACAATTTCTTCTGCTCCTACCGCTTGAAAAACAGGAGGGACTTTAAAACCTTCCGCCGACCGATCTCCTATTCCTTGAGAGCGGACCTGATCTTTGATATAAGAAACCATAGAAGACGCTAGAACCCTTCCAGATCCCCTTGCACTTTCTTGCCCGGAATTAAGCCCTAAATTTGCTATGTCCTCTATACCTCCTGAGGGAGAAAACCCGACCGTGAAGGGTTTGCCTTTGTTTCTGTAACCCTGGGGATGATTTGCATGCCGCACATCCTCACCAAGTCTGCCTGTCTGCTATGAGAAGGGCGATTCCTGTTGCTTGAAGGCATTTCCTTCCCGTTCCTTGAATAACTGGAGTGAAGAAAGTTTGATCTCAGTCGATTTCTGCAAGAGGGTTTCAGACCTTGAAGACTCATAACCTCCAAAATATCGCTCTATATTCCTTGCAGTAGTGTCTTTCCCCCAAACCGATAGGATATCTTCCATTTCCGGTTCAAGATCCACCAGCTCATTTGGGTTAACCATGAATACTGTGCCCGCGCAGGGAAGGTCGCCAGAAACAGTTTTGATGCCGGCACAAAAATAGCTCTGTCTTTTACAGTCTCAGGAAGGCGGAGAAAACAAGCTCGCAGTGTAATGATCCCCAAGCTACCGGCTTAAACTGCTTTTGACCTCCAGCTGCCAATCCTCCTGTCGATTTCCCTCCTATACCTATGTCTGCGAACTGTGACCACCTACAGGAACCCTAACCCGCGCCTGATCCTGGTTCCGATCGGAGTCTCTACTCCCAAACCCTTGCCATCTCCCCAACTTGGATTCCTTGCATGTGCGCTTTCCCTAGTTACATTTTTTCCAATTGAATAACAAATCTATGTGTTTAAAGATGCTAAAGCACATCATTATCCTAATTACTTAATAAATTATGAGCACATGATATCATAAGGTGGAGTTTCAATACCATTTATAATGTCCTTAACCAAAATAAACAATTATTATTAAGAAATCATTGGAGAGATATAAACTACAAAATGTAAATAAGAGAAACAATAATATAAAATCTCCAAAATATAATGCTTGCATGGATATTCTAGGAAAGTGAAATTAGTGTTAATGGGCCTCTTTGAGGGGGTAACTTTCTTTAAGAAAAACTCCAGTATCATAACCATGTTTGACAAAATTCTACATGGCCTTTTGGCTATATAAATAGTTTCTTATTGTCAAGACCCTAATTAGTTGTAGTCCCTTCATTAATAAGCACCAACAAATAGTGAGCCTTATTTAATAAGGATGGCCATTTAAGATTAAGTAGCTACCCACTAATGATATAATGGGCCTTATTAAAAAAATATGGCCTTATACATTCATTGAGTAAATTCTAAGTACCCTAAAGTAAGAAGGTTAAGGTAAGACCCTAACAAAGGATACGAATTTGTGAGACAACCCTTTTGAGTTTGTTTTTGTGCTTAATGACCTTTGGACAATGGGATGCATACATTGAGCACATTACAATTATCTATTAATGAGGCTTCGCTAGCAAAGTTAATAATATCACATCTCCATTGCCAACGCGTATTTCATGTCAATGGCTTGATAGGAAGTTTGTTGTAATTGATGTATACTAAGATGAAGCTTTTTAGACTTGACAATATTTATGACAAATATTTAATTTATCATCAATTATATTGTTGAGAATTTTGTAATTGTAATAATTAATTTGAATGCTTCTATTGACTATATAAAATGATAATTGAGATAGAACATAGTTGAAAATTCAAATATTATTGTGTATCTATTAGGGATTAATACACTGTTATAATGTTTTTCGTGTCTTTAATCCCATACATGATATGTTCTTATATTTATAAGTGTGATAACATTGTAATTATTTGATTACTTAAGCATTTTATGTTATGTATATTTAAATGAGGAATTAATTAAAATACCATTTCCTAGAATACAACATTAATTCCATTGATAATAGTAATAGATTTTCAATTTCCTCGGGGCAACTCAATTGGTGATTGGCGTGAAAATGAATTATTATGTTTTGAAAGGTTCTAGGTTCAAATATTCCGAGTTTACCCGTGGGCCGCGTCTTGGGGGAAACATGGTTTACCTAGAGGTTATAGTGATAATGGTTGGAATCAACCTCGTGTCATACAACTACAAGGTTGGCCCAATTGTTGATTCCTCTAGTTACAAAAACAAACAAATAAATAAATAATAATAATAATAAGTAATAGAACTATGATCACAACGATGGTGAGTAAGAGCAAAAATAAAAGAGAGTTAGAATCGAGAATTTGAGAGGTGCATAAGGAATTATGTATAAAGAAACGTTGTTGCTCTAGCATGAGCAAGAGCAAAAATCTATACTAACACACATGCGAAAATCATTGAATCAATTATAGAAGCAATTACTAAGTTATTAAAGAACATATAAAACACCTCAAGGGGAATGCTTTATATTATTTTTGTTAAATAACATTAAAATAATCAATATTTACATGCTTTAAAATAAATTCAAGATTGTTGTGAAGATAGAGTGGAAAACCAAAAAAAATTGGAAGCAAAAGAGAAGTTTTACATGGATATACATGAAGGTTTCTTTTTCATAATACTTAGATTGCAACATAAATTATTTTTTGAGAGCGATCAATATTTCCTTTGATGCTTTAAGAAATTTATAATAATAATAATTCAATTTTAAGGTTATAGTTAAGTTAGACATTAAATTGGTGTATGAAACCATCTTGTTTGTGGGACAAAGGACACATGAATACATATGTCTTTGACTCCACCATTGTACACTTTAAATAAGTTAGGGTTGATAACAAGGGGTTCTTTCCTTCATATGATAAACCAACGTAATATCCTCAATTAATTATTTTTTGTTAAAAAAAAATTCCATTTTTACAATTTTGGCAATTGGGAGATATTTTGGCCCACAACTTGGGAGAATGGACAAATCAAAGGAAGATTTGATTTTGGGTAAAGAGAGGGACCCACTTTAGAGAAAAAGGGATAATTGTAGAGCTAGTGGAAGGTGGGGGCCACGCCATGAGGAATACGCACCCTTGGAGAGCTGGACTTGGAGAGAGAAGGGGGCAAAAGGAAATTCTATGGGTGGCGCCCACAAGGCAAGAGAAGGGGGCATAAATTAAAAATGGAAGATGGAGCACTCACTTGGGGACCTTTTGATAATTTGACATTCACATCATTGCTGCTCAAGTTGTTTAGTTGAGTCACAAGTGTTGTGTAGCACCATAGTTTTCCATGGAGAGAACTCACCCTTTCCTTCGGTGGGACTTGATGCCACTCTAGAGAGGTAATTCCTAAATTCGTAAAGAGGAGAATTGCTGGGGTTTGTGGTGCCTTTCAGCCTTTACTCATCCCGTTCATACTTCAGGGAGGACATAGAAGCAAAATCGTGCCTCCAAATAGAGCAAGATTCCAAGGGTATTTTGGCCAAAGGATTTTGGAGGAATTTCATTAGGGGTGGATCAGAAATTGTGGGAAATTGCAGAGTTGAAGGGTGTTGCTCTTTAGAGGGCCGAATTTGTCATTCCTGGGCATGTGTAAAGGGTCAATGGACAGAAATTTGTGGGGCTCGGAGTTGCTCTCTTGTGCGGGATTTTGGGGAAGAAACTCTCTCACTCTTCCGAGGGTGATTTTGGAGCATTTATACAATAGATTGAGGAGAGATAAGGGCCACAAACAACAATGGTGATTTTTGGGGATAGTTTATGGCCAAGAGGGCGTAGCATAAAATTGGGTAATTACGGGAGGTCAAAATTAGCCCAATTCCTTTCTGGGATTTTTCAAACTAGCCCCAAGGAGTACACACCTAATTTTTCAGAATTTTTGGAGGTGTTTTGAGTCCTCACACTCCAGCTTGTTTGCAGCATTAGTGCAGAAATTTATGGGTGCAACATATAGCATGTTGGAGCCATTTGCGTGGGAGTTTCCAGCTATCTTCACCTAGGCATTTGCTTGCTTTCATAGAAAGCCCAGGTGCACACTTTCCACCACCTATTATAATCGAATTCCAACACACTATCAATAAAATAGCTCAGATTTCTTATGGATGCATTATGTGTTTTTAATTTGTGCATGCTTGTGTCAATTTCCATAATTTTGTATTTGTTCATATTTTGTAACTAGTGCATGTCATTGGTATTCTACTGAATATTTACAATAGGAATATTATAGTGGTATCAGAGCATGGTATTGGCCATTTGTGGGGAGACTAGCAAGTGTTGGGCCGTATAATGGGTATAAGTTTACTCTTGATGACACTGTCTTTTTCCTTCTTTCTTTATGCATTTGTGCTCTGATATAGTAAGATGTTGATAAAACTTCAAGGAGAAATGAATAAAATTGCTTTTGATACGGTTCGACTAAGCAAAGCTAACTTTCATTGTTTTTATCTAGAAATTGGCAAAAGGTACAACTGATGTTCAGAAGATTGAACAACAAATGCTAAATAGAGGAAAAGGAGCGTGTCTTATGCGGATGAATCAAGGAATAGATCAAGAGGATCAGTGCAAGTTGAAATTTTGTCTGATAATAGCATTTAGTTGTGAATTCCATCTCTTTTACTTCTTGATTATAAAAGGGAACTTCTCACCCTTTTGAGAGGGGGTAATTTCATATATACAAAGTGCAATTTTGAAGAAGACAATGCATTGTAATGACATTTGAATTCGATGATTAATACATGAATTGAGTTGTTGTTCCCTCGTGATATTCTGAAGTAGTTAAGTAGTATTTGCTAGCGGTTTGGGCTCGGTCACAGGTGGATTCCACTGTTGTTCCCTGTGTTTTTACTTTTCCTTTATTGCAAGTTTAATTACTCTGCTTTTTAGTTTTACAGATGATTTACTTTCATTCGTGTGGAATTCGTGTATGTATTTCATTGCTTCTTAATTCGCCAATCGATTTCATTTACTTATGTTGTGGATTGAATTAATCATTAGGAGAGAGTTATTTCTGGTTCATTAAAAGATAGAAGCATTATTGATTGAATTGAATGCTTTATTCCTCCACAGTAGTTTGGAATCAACTAGAAGAGCTCTGTTACTGCTACAGGCACTCAGTTGATGCGATTGCAATTAGAATCTCTTGATTAAGATTGAGTCTTGGTTCTGATTAAGGTTGAGTTTTTTTGCTTAGATAGATTATTTTCCCCGAAGTTACAAGCTTTAGATTTATGATTTAATCCATTTACACTTGTGTTGAATTTAATAAATTATCTCAAATCATTACTCTCCATAAATATAGCATTTGCACATATTGTGTACACTCTTGGAACAAAAAGACATACCCAGGTCGATGATTAATGTGACGCAATTAGGAGTTTTTAAAGACACCTTATAGCACCCAACATTTTGGCGACGCTGCTTGGGCGAGTGTTGCCATTTCACAGAAGAGTGATGTATGTTCGATAGTTGCTGTTGGGAAAGAATTGGGTATTAAAAATGGAAGGTAAGAACCTGCATACGAGTAAGTAAAGTGCTTGCTCCCTCGCCCACTTTTCAGCACAATTAGGTAGGAATTGGAAGTAGAAATAGAAATTTGATGTTTGTTTGCTGTGAAAAGAATTAGGTATTAAAAATGGAAGGTAAGAACCTGCATACGAGTAAGTAAAGTGCTTTCTCCCTCACCCGCTCTTCAGCAAAAAATTGCTTAGGAATTCAAGTAGAAATGAATGTTTTTATTTTTGTATGAATGACTAAGAAGAAAAGAACATAAAAAAGATATAATTCCTCCATCCATATCCGAAAAATCCAAGTGATTGGTGACCCTTGGATGATCAACCTTCATTGACGAAATCATAAGAAAAGCTGAGTCTCAGTCATCAGTAGGACCCCGAATCATTTCCACAAGAAATCCTACTGTAACCTTTCAGGCCGCAGGATCACCATTTGTAGCTAACATTGAGATTCACAACAAAACTAAAGGGTCTGAACAGAGTTTTCAGAATAATGAAAATTTGCAGTTTATCCCTTTACAAGAAGGGAATTATTGCAACCTCCGTGAAGGAGGAGAAGAAACAGGTAGTACTAAAATATCAGAACCCAAATCTCCTCAAATAGTGGTTGAACAGAGGATCCCCAGTATTATGGACCAAGGAAGTGTTGTTAAAATCATTTTACAAGTCTCTTCTAGCCCTCCCAGGAACAAATCTCTAGCTCCGGAAATCCCTGAAGAGTATCAGCATATTTTTGACCAAATGACCAATAACCAATGACAACCTCAAACCTCTACACTACAATATCCTATCGTTGACACAGTTGTCAATGCTCCCATGAAAGCCACCCCGTTACAGAATATTCCTACCTTTCATGGGCTAACTTCAGAGGATCCTGATGCATTCCTTTTTGAATTCAATGTTTTACGTAGGGGTTATGATTACACTACTAACCCCCAGAAACTGAAGCTGTTTCCTTCTACTCTGAAGGGAGCAACTCTACGTTGGTTTATGGGGCTTGGTGGAGGTACCATTAATGACTGGGAACACATGAAAACAACCATTCTGAAAAAAAATACCAAGATTTTTGCCGAAGTAGAGAACTGAAGGATGAAATCTTTCAAATGGTAGCTAAGACTAACGAGACTCTTGAAGAATATGTAGAAAGTTTTCAATATAATATGCAAAGGTATCCTTATGCAAGTCTACCCCCTGAAGTTCTTAAAACCACAATGATTAAATTTATGAAAGACCAATGGGTAGAAATATTAAACTAAATGGGGAAGGGGATATTTATCAAGAGGATTTTGACAATATTGTACAATTGTGTATCAGGTGTTCCAAGGTGCGATGCGATCGCTAGAGATGATAGAACCTCAGAAGGAAGCACTACACGAGTTGAAATTGGTAATTTTCTCGAAGATTTCAAGACTAATATCTTGGGGACCCTGACAACACAATTGGATATCATGCAAGCCAAACAGAAACAGGTCGAAGTAGAACAAATCCTGGCTATTTTTTGTCCACGATGTAGGAAGAAACGCCATCATAGAGAATGTCCGCTAGATATGATACAGACATGTGCCATTTTCACTAAGGATCATATTACAGAAAGTTGTCCATCACTTCTTGGGTTAAAAGCTGTCTTCAAGGAAGCCGAGGAGGAAGTGCAACTAGTATATTTGATGAATAAGTGCCATCAATGGCAAGCACGACCGACAGGTATGCCTATATGCCCTTCTTCATTCTTTCCTTCCTCACGATATAATTCTCAGCAGTATCTAGGGATAGCATGGCAGAACCAACCACGCTTCTCTAATTGGCCACCTCAAACCTTTTCTATTCCATCATGGCCCAATCAATCAAATTGGTCAAATCCCTCTTATCCTCCACCATTCTGGTAGAGTAACCCCTATCCCTCGCAATGGTCCCCTTCTACCTCGCAAAATTAGAATTGGAAACGATCCACAAACTAGCCTACTGGAACAGTTCCTCCATCTCAACCAACCTTACCAGTACCTTACACATTGTAGTAAAATCCTCAATCTAATATACGACCACAACTCCCAGCCCAACCAAATCCAAATCCTAACAACAGACCCATCAAGTGAGTACAAATTATTGAGAATCTGGACCCTAAAGTTGAGTCGAGATAATGTAATGAACTTAAGTTAAGATCTGGACACATAATTACCTGAGACGAGGATACAAATCTGCAACCTAAAAACCAAAGAGACATATTCAGATAAGCCTTCGACTACAGATAGCCAACAACCAATGCGGGGAGAAGGATCCTGAGCAAATCGTAACTTATTCTCCCCCATTTCCAGAAAGATTGATAATACCTCGACCAATTGAATATCCTAATTTTGATCTTCTGGGTGAACTCAAGAATATCTGTATAAAAATACCCCTCCTCCAGGCTATTTAAGACATTCCGATATATGCTAAAACTATTAAAGAATTGTGTACAAAGAAGTTTGTGAGGACAAAAATAACCCCAACTGTCCATGTTGTCGGGAATTTGTTTGATTTATTACTAGGCAAAGAGACACCTGTAAAATATGAAGACCCGGGAAACCCTATTGTCACAATCTAGATAAATGACAGCTCTTTTCCCAATGCTTTAGTCGATTTAGGGGCAGCCATTAACATTCTCACAACAACAACTTGCAAAATGCTTGGCATCACAACCTTGGAACCAACAACTACCTTGTTGGAACTTGTCGACCGCTCAGTCATTAAGCCAGAAGGAACATTACTGGATGTGATGGTTTCTGTAAACACTTGGGAATATCCGACAGATTTTTTGATTATTAACCCTAGGAACCGGCTAGATGGACATCCCTTAATATTAGGAAGGCCTTGGCTAGCAACTGCTAATGCTTATATTAGCTGTCGGACAGGCAGTATGACCATAACTCGAGGAAATGATGTAAATAATCTAGTCTTATACCCTCCCACTCAACCAAGCCTAACCATTGTAAAACCTTGGAAACAACATGTAACATGTTAAAACAAAAAATATTCGTTTAGCATTAACTGTGGAAAATGCCCTTGAATTCAAAAACAAAACAAAATACGATGTCATTAATACTTTTATCAATCACCCTGCTATGGTGTCCAATTTGAGATGTCACATGATTAAAGTAGTCCTTGACAATGAAATTGAAGAAGATTCCTTAAGAGACATCAATGACCAACCAATACCAAAAACCACTATTTATAATAGCAAACCTATCGAAATTGAGCCAGGGAAGATCCTGAATATCAACAGTAATTTGAGTAGCGACTAGCAACAAAAACTTATCCAAGTCCTTAGGAAATACAAAGGGGCTTTACATGGGACTACCCAGACATGAAAGGGGTTGACCCTTATTTATGCATGCACCACATCTACACTAAAAAGGATGGAAGACCCATTCGACAACCGTAGCGTAGATTAAATCCTCTTCTAAAGCATATTGTGAAAGAATAACTTAAAAAATTATTAGATGCGAATTTTATTTATCCTATATCTGACAGTAAATGGGTTTCCCCATTAGTCATTGTCCCCAAAAAGAATGGAAAATGGAGGATATGCGTTGACTTCAAAGAACTCAACAAAGCAACACAAAAAGACTATTTTCCCCTTCCATTTATCGATCAGGTCCTAGATACACTGGTAGGGAAGAAATTATTCTCTTTCCTGGATGGCTTCAGTGGCTACAACCAAATTCGGGTTGCCCCTGAAGACCAGGATAAAACTACTTTTACCTGCCCGTCTGGAACATTTGATTACAGTGTATTGCCTTTTGGATTGTGCAACACACCTGCTACATTCCAAAGAGCCATACTCAGTATTTTTGCAGACTTGATAAATGAAGGATTGGAGGTGTACATGAACAATTTTACACCCTACGGGGATGAATTTGATCAGGCATTACAGACATTAGAGAAAGTCCGAGAACGGTGTATTGCTACAAGTCTATGCTTGAGTCATGAGAAATGTCATATAATGATGATAGAGGGCCTAATTCTAGGAAATTACATTTCAGCAGCTGGAATTTAGGTATATCTAGCAAAGATACAGGTAGTCCTCTTATTAGCTACCCCTTGCACTCAAACAGAGGTATGTAGTTTTTTGGGATTTGCTCGATATTATCGTAGATTTATAAAGATTTTTTCGCAGATTGCTGCACCTTTATATGTCTTGATAGGTAATGTTGATTTTATATGGATTGATAAATGTGACATTGCCTTCGCATATCTTAAATGGTTAGTATCGACAACACCAGTAGTACGAGGGCCAAACTGGGATATACCTTTCTAGATTTCATCAGACGCATCAGATACAATAGTTGGAGCTATTCTTGGCCAAGAAGAAGACAAGAAACCCTATGCTATATATTACATCAGCAAAAACCTAATTCCTGCTAGGTTGAACTATATAGTCACAAAAAAGAGTTTCTAGCTATTATTTATGCTATAAACAAATTTAGACACTATATAACTGGATATCCTATCTTTCTGTATAGTAACCACTCTACTATTAAATATTTAGCCAACAAACCTATCACAAATGGAAGAGTGACACGTTGGTTACTACTTTTGCAGGAATTTGACATAACTATAAAGGATCGACCATGGAAGGAGAACCTTGTGGCAGGCTTCCTCTCCCGAGTACCAAGAACAAACGATACAGTGGCGGTGGAGGATGAACATTTGTTTGTTGTGGCCATGAAAACACCATGGTATGCAGATGTGGTGAATTACTTAGTAGTGGGAAAATTGCCCAAACATCTGACATCTACAGAAGGAAATTGATTGTGCAATGCAACACTCGTTTCTCCTGGATTGGGGGATATCTTTTCCACACATGAGCTGACATTCACATCCGCAGGTGCATCAGGAAGGACGAAATTTATGATATCTTAAAAGCTTTCCATGAAGGAACTTGCGGTGGACACTTTGCAGATCACAAAACTAGACATAAAATCCTACGAATGGGCTACTGCTGGCCCACTATTTTTAAGGATGCTAAGAAATTTGTTCAGGCATGCGATAATTGCCAAAGAATGGGCCACCCTGGGCAATCTGATGAAATGCCCCTCCATCCACAACTGGTGATAGAACCTTTTGAGCGTTGGGCATTAGATTTCGTTGGGCCGATCAAACCATCATCCAACCATATATCATATATATTGGTCGCAACATAATATGTAACTAAGTGGGTGGAAGCAGTAGCATTACCAAGAGCAACAGAGCAAACTATTATTAGCTTTCTTTTCGAAATTTTTGTGCAGTATGGTTTACCTAGAGAAGTGATTACTAATGGGGGGTCACAATTCACGGGTCACAAGATTGTTGCGACACTAAAAAATCATCACATTACACACATAATTACCTTTCTGTATCACCCACAGGCGAACAGGCAGGTAGAGAGCACCAACAAAGTTATCAAAGCTATTCTAACGAAGATAGTCTCATCGCATAGACGAGACTGGACTGCTCAATTGCTAGAGGCCTTGTGGGCGTATCGCACAACTTGGAGAAACACTACTGGATACTCTCCATTTCAGCTAATATTTGGTAAGGAATCTATTTTCCCCATAGAATTTGAAATACAAACACTAAGGACAACCCGGGAGGTAGGATTGGACTTAACTGAAGCCCAGGTTAACAGGTTATAGCAAATGAACGAATTAGATGAAATTTGATTATTGGCTCTACAACATACTGCACTTATTCAACAACAAAGAGCCAAATGGCACGATGCCCTTATTGAGAAAAAGACATTTCATGAGGGCGACTGGGCACTTCTATATGATTCCAGGTTCCAAGACTTCCTGGGCAAGCTTCAGACTAGATGGCTAGGCCCTTACGAAATAAAGAAAGTACATGACAATGGCACCTTTACGTTGCCCACCATTGATGGGTTTGGTTCTTCTTTTAAAGCAAATGGGCATGAGGTACACCTCTACCAAAAACCACTTACCAGAGAATCTTTCTACCAGCGGATACATGAGGACCCCACCATGCAAGTTTTAGCTGAAGAGGGCAATCCCTCGGCAGCTTCATGATGATAAAAGTTATTTCGTTGTTGTAAAATATGTAAATATGGTTGCTGATTTGATTTGATTTTCTTTCTTTTTCTTTTTTCTTTTTCTGCTGTTCAAACTTTTGAACAACACTTTATGCGCATTTTTGCTATTCAAACTTTTGAACAACACTTTTATTCGTGTTTTTGTTGTTAAAACTTTTGAACAACACTTTTTTTCTGCATTTTTGCTGTTCAAACTTTTAAACAACACTTTTCTTCATGTTTTTGATGTTCAAACTTTTGAACAACACTTTTTCCTGCATTTTTGCTGTTCAAACTTTTGAACAACAATTTTCTTCGAGTGTTTACTGTTCAAACTTTTGAACAACAATTTTCTTCGAGTGTTTACTGTTCAAACTTTTGAACAACAATTTTCTTCGAGTGTTTACTGTTCAAACTTTTGAACAACACTTTTCTTCATGTTTTTGCTGTTCAAAATTTTGAATAGTTGTTGTTCAAACTTTTGAACAACACTTTTTTCCACATTTTTGCTGTTCAAACTTTTGAACAACACTTTTCTTCGAGTTTTTGCTGTTCAAACTTTTGAACAACCCTTTTTCGTGCATTTTTTTGCTATTCAAACTCTTGAACAACACTGTTTTGCACATTTTTTTTGCTGTTCAAACTTTTGAACAACACTTTTCTTCGTGTCTTTGTTGTTCAAACATTTGAACAACTGCTGTTCAAACTTTTGAACAACTGCTGTTCAAACTTTTGAACAACCCTTTTTCTGGTTCAAACTTTTGAACAACACTTTTTTTGCGTGTCTTTGCTATTCAAACTTTTGAACAGATGCTGTTCAAACCTTTGAACAACATTTTTTTGTGTGTTTCACTGTTGTTCAAACTTTTGAACAACACTTTTTTTGCATGTCTTTGCTGTTCAAACTTTTGAACAACTGCTGTTCAAACCTTTGAACAACATTTTTTTGCGTGTTTAGCTATTCAAACTTTTGAACAACACTTTTTTGCGATTCAAACTTTTGAACAACATTTTATTTTATTTTTCATATTTTTGTTGTTCAAGCTTTTGAACAACACTTTTCTTACGTGTGTTGCTATTCAAACTTTTGAACAACACCTTTTTTATTTTTATTTTTGTTGTTAAAACTTTTGAATATCACTTTTTGTGTATTTGGCACTGCTGTTCAAACTTTTGAACAACACTTTTTCTTGTGATCATGTTGTTGTTCAATCTATTGAACATCACTTCTTTTCCTTTTCTGTGATTTCTCTTAGCTTATCTCAGCCCCATTTTGTTTTCTTTTCATGGCAGGAAGTACACTACTTTCATGACGACAAGAAGTATGGATCCTACTGAAGGGATTTAAGACTATTAGTGTTATGACCTTTAACAGGACAACCTCTTGATGATAGATTCTTTTCAAGAAAAGGGACACAATTATTTATATACTACTCTACTGCATTGTCTTCTATTGTAGCTAATATTGATGGATCACCTTGAAT
Source organism: Pinus taeda (assembly GCA_000404065.3). Taxonomy (NCBI): domain Eukaryota; kingdom Viridiplantae; phylum Streptophyta; class Pinopsida; order Pinales; family Pinaceae; genus Pinus; species Pinus taeda. Next base: position 173,265 of record APFE030846369.1, read on the forward strand.
ACCATGCCGGTTCTACTTCTCCTGGTTATAAATTTCTCTGTCTATAATAAATAAAACTATGGGTATATTTTTTTTCTATTGACATATTCAACTTTTTCCACCATCCCTGCTCTTAAGGAGTATTGAGCCTCCCTCTATTTATCATAAAAATATGTAACAATAGCAAAAAAAAAATTGTAGATAGAGGATAGGGGGTCTCATTAAGAGCCAGCCTACCATGTTCATATGGCTGTAGCATAGTGGCATTCCCACTATGGCTACCACACTAAGGTTATGATCCATTGGACAACTAGAATATCCTTGGAACAAGAGGTCCCATCACGAGCTGGTCTGATCACTTTTGCTATATCCCAGGGAATGGCAGTGTGGTCACCTGGTTACCACGCCAGCACACTGATCTCTTCTGTAGAACAACAATGGAATTTTGCACTTATAAATTGAGGATCCTGGCTCATAAGTGTTAAAAAGCAACCCTTCGGAGGCTATGGATGCCTGCTAGCAGCAGAGGCTCTACTTATCATATTGAAGTGATATTTTAACGTCAATAATCATTATATATCCTCTTCTTATTCTTTCATTTTTGGAGAAATTATTTCCTATATTTTTTTTTTAGAACCTTTATGCATGAGATAATGGTTTTTTTATCAATTGTATCATTCCCAGCTAAGATACCGTCAACAGAGCATCTTTTTTCCATATTGTTGTCCTTTTTCGCATAACCTATCATCAAACCAAAGTGTTTTATCTTTTATTTCATAACTACCTTTTTACACTCCACTCTCATTATAACCATACCTCTTGCCATCCCATCATTGATATGCGTACTCTGTCTCATTTATTGTCGTACCTGTCACCCTCTTGCTTTGTTGTCAGAACAACAAATCCCTGTCTATTCAGTCATAGGCGACCTCTCATTTGAAGGAGGGGGAGGACTCCCATTACACCCTTACATGCGTTATATTTATTTGATTGGATTTCATATGTTCCTACGGTATCCCATGATTAAACGGCATGTGGCAATATGATAGTCCTCGAATTAATAATATTAATTATCATGGAAATGTCGCTTGATGAAACTTAGCCATTACATCTGCTTGTTTTTCTATCTCACCATTGCTGTTCTCCATTGTATGTTTCTTGCTCTTGTTGTTCTTTGTTGTGTTTTTCTTTCCTGTTAATCTTTTTGAAATTGTAGGAAGAATTCAAGCATTATGGGTGGAAAATCAGTGCGCCGAGAACCTTTAGTTTTGGAAATTTCAGACAAAGCTAGGGAGATTCTGGTACGCATAGGATGGATGTCATACTTCACCAGGCTTCAAGCCCCTAACAGTGAAGTTGTTATCGAATTCTTACAACATTTACGGAATGGGCAGTCCATGGTGAAAGGAAGAAGAATCATAGTATCAGACGCTGTGATAGCTGAAGTATCTAGGCTGCAAGCGGAAGGAATTGTATGGCCTAAAAAACACGTAATGTTGCAAGACGCGATGGAGATTTTCAAAGATGCAAGCGAGGAACTAACTAGAAAAGGCAAGGGCATCCAACTATCTTCTCTGGGAGAACCATGGCGTGAGTTGGCAAGTGTTGCCCAGAGGTACATTACTTATGATGGACGACGAGATGTGGTAAGACCATGACAACTCAAACTCTTAGTTGTTTTAAAACAAAAGCTCACTGTTAATCTGCCATCTTTCTTGAATTCATTACTGCATGATACCGCTAATAGAATAAGCCGGGCTAGGCACCCTGAAACTATTTTTATCCACCATCGTTTGATTAGACTAATTGTTAGCCATAATCTTGTTCAACAAAACTTAACTTGGGATGGTCTCATAGCGCCCCTAGAGATTAGTCAAGACCCTGTATTCCAAAACTTTGCAATCTTGGAAATGAGCCAGCAGAGCTTGTTCTGAAGAGGAAAAGGACTGCTCACTCAAAAATTGAACCCCATAAGCACAGGCAGTCTGCAAGGTTAAAACTAGCCTAGAGGATGTTTGTAAATCCTTAGGGTAGCGCCGAACGACCAGCGGAGCCATCCAGGCCAATTAGTGTATAGGACTCCAAGTCAGAACCAGAGGAACAATGCAATTCTGAGCTAGAACCAGAAGAAAAGGATAATTCAAAGATCGAACTCGAGGAAGAGTACAATTCTGAACCTGAACAGGGGATAGAATGTCATTTTGAATCAGAACATGAAGAAGAAGCAAATTCAAAACAAGAACCCGAGGAAGAACATAAGTCAGACTCAGAACAAGAGGGAGCACAACATTTTGATGATGAAACGAGCAATGAAGCAGGACCTCCTCAAACACCATCTATGAACCCCCAAGATGATCTTTTGTAGGATTTTGAGGAAGGGATGGCACAGGTCCTGGCAAATTTGAATGCTTACAAGTAACCTGAAGGATCACTCGATCCTAACCTTATGGAAGCACAATCCTCAAGAGATTCTGGTCATACAGAAATTTTGCCTTCTCCAAAAGCTGCAGACCAGGAAGAGGGAGCAAGCACAGAAATTGTTCCCGAATTCGATAACTAGTCTGGCGACACAATTATATTGGAGCACACCCATGACGAGCACCAAGAACCCTTAGATACAGAGGGTATTGACAAACATGTTCTTACAAAGAAGGCACCTCAGAAAAAGCGGGTAGCTGAAACAAAACTAAAGAAGCTGAGGAAGAAATACCAAAAGCTCCAAAAGACAGTTAGAAGGCTACGTCAGAAATTGAACAAAATTGCAAAAAGAGAAGCCCAGAGCACTACTCCTGAGGTAGTCACGGTGGCCACACAAACATAAATATTTGAGGGTAGGGAAATTGAAACCCAGACCGAGCCTATTTTTACTCAAACGGTAGTCACTCAAACAAATTTGCATGCAGACTTAATGGATACATCTGTTCAGATGGAGGGTTGGCCCTCCCATAATAAGAGAACTCAGACCGAGAGTATACCCTCTCACAACGCAAGCACCCAAACTGAGGAAAAATTTAAGGACATCCCTTCAAGCAGTGATCCTACTCTTTGGAAGTTACAGGAGGAACTGACACAAGCCCAACTTACTTTAAAGCAATATAGGAACGAGACAGTTCCTCTGCAGAATTATTAGGAGTTGCAAAAGCAATTCAGACAGTTGACTATTATAGAGGATGAAACTTTTCCTAGGTTTAGAGAGGTGGAAGAAAGGCTGAAGAAGGTAAAGATTAAGCTAGACAAGGTCATGGATCAGATTGACACCATTTGCTCACTATATTCAGATGTCTTATCTTACAGGTCTCCTGCTACGAACTATGCCCTGTTTCTATTGGAAAGATACTTATTATTGAATATTAAAGTCGTAAAGGATGACAAACCAATAGAATAAAAAACAACTAAATAATTTATAAGTTGTTGTAAAGAACATGGGTAAAAGTTCAGCGACTTCTTTGTGAATTTTATTTACATAATTTTGTATTAGAAGAAGAGGTAGATAAGAATCCTAGCCCCTTTGTTGGGGACGTTCAGTTTCAAGCTTTTATTTCCTTCGCAGTTAATCAACTTAAGTGGTTTAAGGCCTATAACTCTTTCGAGAGAAAAGAACATGAAATGGATTTATGGGTAAGAAGCGAGCCTACTCACCCTTTGCAACTGTTTATTATTCACAAAAGGCCTATGGCATAGGAGGGTGTAATTAAGATTTTGGGACCTATACATAAGGAAATCATGCAAACAAGAAGGGCATATTTCCTCTCCATTCAGGAAAGATCCTTGATTGCATCCAAGATGAGATGGACAATCTCAACTAATAGTGTCAAGAAAAGAGAACCATTTAACTACGGGAACTTCAAAGCTGCTGTAGGCCGTTTGGTCACATACAACAATATCATCCTAAGAGAAGGACCATATTGGTTGGGATGTCGATATAGGAGCCCTATTATTTAGTAACCTCCTGAAGGATATCGTTCCGACTATGAGTTGCCTGAAGGACAGGAAGAAATAGTTTTTCCAGTTTGATACAACAACACGGTTTTAGATCTGATAAAGAAACAAGTTTTCCAGCTTACTCTCTAACTACACTACATAGGAACTACTTGTTTTTCATGAGGACATGAAACAAGGTAAGCAGGGGAGTATGTTGGGCCGTACAATGGGTATACGTTTACTCTTGATTACATTGTATTTTTACTTCTTTCTTATTTGTGCCCTGATATAATTAAGATGTTAATAAAACTTCGATGAGAAATGAATAAAATTGCTTTTGATACGGTTCGACTAAGCAAAGCTAACTTTCATTGTTTTTATGCAGAAATTGGCAAAGGGAACAATTGTTGTTCAGAAGATTGAACAACAAATGCTAAACAGAGGAAAAGGAGCGCGTCTTATGTAGACGAATCAAGGAATAGATCAAGAGGATCAGTGCAAGTTGAATTTTTATCTGATAATAGCATTTAGTTTGCGAATTCCTTAGGATCTCCTGATCCCGAGGGATCATGTCTATCTCTTTTACTTCTTGATTATAAAAGGGAACTTCTCGCCCTTTTGAGAGGGGGTAATTTCATATACACGAAGTGCAATTTTGAAGAAGACAACGCGTTGTAATGGCATTTGAATTCAATGATTAATACATTAATTGAGTTGTTGTTCCCTTGTGATATTCTGAAGTAGTTAAGTAGTATTCACGAGCGGCTTGGGCCTAGTCACTGGTGGATTCCACTGCTATTCCCTGTGTTTTTACTTTTCCTTTACCGCAAGTTTAATTACTCTACTTTACAGTATTACAGATGATTTACTTTCATTGGCGTGGAATTCGTTTATGTATTTCATTGCTTCTTAATTCTGCCAATCGATTTCATTTACTTATGATGTGGATTGAATTAATCATTAGGAGAGAGTTATTTCTGGTTCATTAAAAGATAGAAGTGTTATTGATTGAACTGAATGCTTTATTCCTCCGCAATAGTTTAGAATCAGCTAGAAGAGCTATGTTATTGCTACAAGCACTTAGTCGATGCAATTGCAATTAGAATATCTTGATTAAGATTGAGTCTTGGTTCTGATTAAGGTTGAGTTTTGATGCTTAGATAGATTATTTTCCCCGAAGTTACAAGCTTGAGATTTATGATTTAATTCGTTTACTCTTGTATTGAATTTAATAAATTATCTCAAATAATTACTCTCCATAGATATAGCATTTGCACATATTGTGTACAATCTTGGAACATAAAGACATACCAAGGTTGATAATTAATGTGAGGCAATTAGGAGTATCTAAAGACACCTTATAGCACCCAATAGCAAGATCATGGAGGAGTTGATCAGGCAAAGCCAACAATTGGTGAGCTAGAACTAGTAGATCCTAAAGGGGATGCCATAAATGATACATAACTAGTGGAGAACCTAAGCACATGCAGGCACACCCCAGTCATACAACACCCATACATAAGGCCAGTCTGGTCATCCTACCATGCCTCATTTCTTGGATGAACAAGAGAATGATAAGTATGGCTCAGGGGTTGGATCATCATGTAGATGAAGGCAGTTAGAGGGTGATATCAGGTAGCGATTTTGCTGGTGGAGACCTCGTATAGACATCAGGAGCTTGAGGAGGAGGTCGAGCATAAGGCTTAGGGTATGCAAGGTTGTGAGGAGAACGTAAATACACCCAATGTGACATAGGATTCACCCTTGCATGAGTTTCCATTGGTAGCCCTGATTGACACATTATTGGAGACACTTGAGAACACACCCATAGGACCATCCATTGATGAGGTGCCAGTAGGCACAAAGGTACCCAGAGTTGTGACAGAGTTCCCAGAAGACCACTACCTACAACAACATGGAGAGCACCTTGAGGAGCATGAGCTAGATGAATATGTTATGCTTGAGAAGCTACCTGTGGTGAGGTAGCTTGCGACTCCTATTGAGCCCATGATGGAGGAGGATGGGAAATCATCCTTTGGGCCTGCCATCGACAAGGAACATATAGATGCGTAGGAAGTTAACAAAGTTGCAGTACTTCTGGTCAATATCTCTCTTTAGGATTACATAGAGGGGGCCTACAATATTGTTAGGTTACCTCTTCACGTTAGAGGGAGAGTCGCTAAGTTACCTCAATAGATCATATATGTTGATCGGGCCAGTGAGATGGGGTGACATGAGTCACGCAGGGCGAAACATTCATAGGATGGGGGGCCAATTTTGTGTATGGGTGTTCATGCCATCAATCCTTCCCTTGGGGTTGTATGGTGAGAGGTATTGAGTTGGTACTCATGGGGTTGGATAGGTTTTTGGGTACATCCATGGTCAGGAGATAGTTCAGCAAGGGTCATGGTTTGTCAGATGGGCTCGAGGCTTGGATCATATTTGGGACCGAGGTTGGATTCCCCACCACTCCATGTATTGGGTCAGTCATGGTATTAGTAGGATGGTGGATCCTGTGATTGGACTCACCCCTATTTTCATATTCCCATTAGAGTTCTGGACAACATCAGTGATAGGTCGAGCTGGCGACATCCATGAGTTGTCATGGTGTGTTGGCCATGTGTGGGGACATTAGATGATCAATGTACCTTGGCAGGAGGTTGTCATAGGAGGTGACATCAGTAAGCCACCATATAGTTTCTTACATGGATACGAGGATTTCCCATGGATATATAAGGCATAGGGGTCACTGAGGAGAAGCACCCTATAGACACCTCCATAAGTACATAGGGATATTCGCATGTCAGATCTCTCAAGGAGGATTAGGAGGAGAGGTCCACTAATCTAAGGTTATGGATATAAGAGAGTGGATACAGTCATACTGACAGGATGCAAACTGATACTTATTGACTTAGTTTTAGACCATGGCATCCAAGCATGTATAAGGGCATGAAGCAATGTGCAATAATATGCAGAGGTGCACGGAGGTGCACAATGGTGTGTATTGGTGTGTAGGGTCACATCAAGGTGTAAGAGGACTGGTTCACATCACGTTGCATTTTCTCATAGTGTGACGAACACATCGATACGAGAGGGACTTCAATTGATTTGGGGCAATGTGACAACATGTAGCAGGGTCTAGCAATGCACAAAGATGTGAAACATGGCGGAGTTGTATGTGAGGCGACATGAGGATACTTGGTTATATGTGGTAGCGTGTGGGGCTGCACTACGAACTAGGGGAGTGCTGCTAGAAGAGATACTACTTGATGCGATCATTAGGCATGCCATTGAGGGGGACATACCCAGGTTTGGAGAAAGGTTCCATCATGGGGTTGGTCAGGAGTGCCCACACGGGTTCTCGACCATACCCGTTGGTCCCTAGGAATCTCTCACTCATTGGCATCACAGGAAGTTGAGGGGAGCCTTGTTCTATCCTATTGAGGCCTACATTGGGGATAGTGGGACTTGGGAGATTTGCTTGAGATGAATTTATGAGATTTAGTGCATCAGGGGCACAATAGGGATTCCCTGGTGGAGGAGTAGCATCGGTACACAAGTTGTTAAGCACGAGCTAGGAGATGAGGTGATCTTCTATAAGGGTTTTATATCATTCATCTCCAAGCCCACACTTAGGGATCTAGTCATGGGGGAGATATGTGCCTCTACTTCAGTAGGGATTGTTGGGATTTTGGATGAGAAGAGGATACCGTGTATAATTGAGGTAGTTTTCCAATGGGTACTCGGGCTTTAGATATTGTATTGCCACATTACCGAGGGTGCAGATGGTAGACTTAGTGGTGATGATTGACTAGAGCAAGACAAATCAACATACATTGATTCGGTCGTGCGTATCAAATATATGTCTATTAGCAACATTCATGGTTTATTTGTATGGCACATGAGGTTCCCAATGGACATCAATACTACGCAGTGGCAAGCATTAGGAATTGGAAGCGATGAGATTTCAATTTGGCTTTGGGTTCGAGGGATCCATTGTGGCAGTAGACCACCTTTCTCCAAAGGGATCACAAAGATGGCAATGATTGGACGACATCTCCCATGGGAGGTCAGGTTGGGGATTGTCAACATTATCACTCTGGGCAGAGGAGGGATTTCCTTGCTATTCTTTCGACCAAAGACTGGACGAGGATTGGTAAATGATGGCTTTGATGGGATTTGTTGGAAGGATAGTCTTCAACACTATAGAGTTGTCCTTTATTGGGGTTGTGACAGAGGGTTACGGGAGTGGATGGTTCTGCAGGAGAACGAGGGGGTTGCAGTCATGCCCAGACTAGTGCAACGCCTACACATTGATCTCACTTTTAGATTAGTATGGGGCCATGAAGCTATAGGGAGGAGAAGTTGGGTAAAAAACTTAGGAGAGATGGCTCCCATAAGGGAAGGACATCTAGGTATTATGTTGGGTCCCAGTCTAATAGCATGCATGATACCTCCCAGGGACTTCCCATGATGGGATAACACTTCACATGGTTGGGCTTATGACTAACTGGATGTGCTTGGCCCCTATAGATACTATGCCATCAGGTTTCAGGAGGGATGGATACAATATGAGTACCATGGGAATTCAACCATAGTCAAAGTGACATAGTGTCAACATGGTGGTATCCTTTTGAGATTAGCATGGGTCCTCGATATTATAGAGCTTGGAAGTTCAACAACATTTAGGGGCGACCTGGTCTCTATAGGGGGAGGACATGCAAATATTCCATTGGGTTTCAGTTCTATGGAGAGTATTTTGTCCCCTCGTGATTTGCTGATGAATCAGTGGCACATTTGGGACCTTGGTATTGTTTGGAGTGATAGTTGGGTCAGTAGGGAGAGAGCGCTTGTTCAAGCATTGCTTTAGGACAAGCAATTTTTGGTGGGGAGAACTATAATATCTCCAATTAATTATTTTGTTAAAAAGAATTCCCTTTTTTTGTAATTTTGGAAATTGGGAGATATTTTGGCCCACAACTTAGGAGAATGGAAAAATCAAAGGAAGATTTGATTTTGGGTAAAGGGAGGGGCCCACTTTAGAGAAAAAAGGGAAATTGTGGAGCTAGTGGAATGTGGGGACCACGCCATGAGGAAATATGCACCCTTGGAGAGCTTGACTTTGAGAAAGAAGTAGGAAAAAGGAAATTAGATGGGTGGAGCCCATAAGGCAAGAGAACGAGCATAAATTGTAAATGGAAGATGGAGCACTCACTTGGGGACCTTTTGATAATTTGACATTCACATCACTGTTGTTCAAGTTATTTAGCCAAGTCACAATTGTTGTTTGGCACCAGACTTTTCCAAGGAGAGAACTCACCCTTTCCTTTGATGGACCTTGAGTGCCACCCTAAGGAGGTAATTCTTAAATTGGTAAAGAGGAGAACTGATGGGGTTTGTGGTGTCTTTCAACCATTGCTCATCCATTTTGTACTTCATGGAGCATGTAGAAGCAAAATCATGCCTCCAAATAGAGCAATATTTTAGAGGTATTTTGGAGGAATTTCATTAGGGGTGAATGAATAATTGTGGGAAATTCTAGATCAGAAGGGTGCTGCGCTTTAGAGGGTCGAATTTGGCATTATTGGGCATGTGTAAAGGGTCCTTGGGCAGAAATTCGTGGGGACGGGAGTTTCTCTATTGTGTGGGATTTTGGGGAAGAAAATCTCTCACTCTTCTGGGGGTGATTTTTGGAGCATTTCTATAGTAGATTGAGGAGAGATGAGGGCCACATACAACAATGTTGATTTTGGGGGACAAAATTTCTGGTAGGAGGGCGTAGCATAAAATTAGGTAATTCTAGGATGTTGGAATTAGCCCAATTCCTTTCTGGGTTTTTCCGAACTAGCCCCAAGGAGAATAAACCTAATTTTGTAGAATTTTTGGAGATGTTTTGAGCTCTAAAACTCCAATTTGTCTACAATAGCAGTGCAAAAGTTTTTGGGTGCAACGTACAACATGTTGGAGCCATTTGTGTGGGAGTTCCCAGTTATCTTCACCTAGGTATTTGCTTTCTTTCATGGCAAGCTCAGGTGCACACTTTCCACCACCTATTGTAACTGAATTCCAACACATTATCAATAAAATGGCTCAGATTTCTTATGGGTGCATTATGGGTTTTTAATTTGTTCATGCTTGTGTAAATTTCTAGAATTTTGTATTTGTTCATATGTTGTAGCTAGTGCATGTATTTAGTATTCTAATAAATATTTCCATTAGGAATATTACAGTTAAACAATTTAATTGTGATTAATATAGAATGAAAACTCACTCTTGGAAAAGATTCCTCGTAGAAGCCATGGAAATAGAAAAATGGAAGAGATTAACGATAAAGAAAAACTATCTATCAAAGAGATAGTCCCAAAAAGACAAGAACACATGTCAATATAAAATAAGTTCGAGAATTTGAATATTACCAGCTTAGACCCATCTAAAATCTTGATCTACCAAGCGTAAAAATGGATCAATTCCCGAGTTAAGATGAATCTAAGCTAGTACTCTTGCATTCATTGTTGGATTTCCTCAAGCCTTTAAATATGCTTCATCATAACAAATATCATGGGCCATGCAATGCCATGGGCTTGCTAACAATCATTAGTAAACCCATCAAATGACTAACTCAAACATATATATATATATATATATTATATTTAATGTTAACCAAGTCAACATAATATTACATTACATTACATAACACCTTACATAATGTTTTACAACATCGTTGCCATACTCGAAGGTAGAGAGCCTCTCGACGCAAGAAATAAAACACAAAAATAACACATTAGAGGTTAGAGTAGAAGAAGCCTTGAGTATCTTCATTTTGCAATGGGCCAGAGGGAGATAACCAACAAAGGAAAAGTCAGATGAGAATTCACTAAGAGCATCAACATTTTTTTTTTTTGGTATACAGTGGAATTGGCAATAGGGGTAGCCTTGCGACTCACGTTACATGGGGTCGATTCTGACCGCTACCTCTATAACCACTGGGAGCTGCATCCGCCCCTCTCCATAGCGCCGGGTTAGTCCATGGGAATTGAACTCATGATCTTTAGTACGATTAAGAGCATCAACATTTTCCATGGTGTTGTAGCTTAATAATAACCCCATTATTTTATTGAATTTTTCGTTGAATAATGAGTCTCCTTGAAAAAAAATATTTTTTCTTATTTTGTAGTTTATTTTTATGTTTATTGAATAACTCATTTTAATCACTATTTCAATTTAGTTTTGTGCTTTGTTTTTGGATTTAAGTTTATATTCAAATAACCATTTTTTGCTACATTATTTTTTTTCGCAATTTATTATAGGAAAGGAAGGAAATGTTTCAATTAAGAAAATATTTTGAGTAAAAATGAGTTATCTATAGGAATGGTTTTATATCTAGGAGTTTCATTATCTAAATATGTTTTCCAATTCTTACCTTATTGGGATCTAGAATAATTACAAGTGAGTAATTACTAAATACTCAGGATCACAAATATCCTGATGAAGACTTAAATAGTCTCTCGAAATCAAGATATTCGGTATATGGGACTTTCATAAGTGCACTCATCTATTCATAACATGATGTCGGATGCCTAGATAACTTTTTCACTAAACATAGTATAAAGTCATGACACCAAATTTAATAGTAAAGTATTATTTTATTGGATTTTGTTCCAAAAATATCCAGATGAAATCATGAGCATCTTTCAAGATAAGATCCTTGTTGAAAATCGTAACTAGGTTCAGTATTCATAATGACCTATGTATAATCATGACATTGTATATTTTGTATAAAGAAAGAAAAATAAAATTTATTTAATGTAAAGCATGGGTTTCATGCTCAAGTTTAGGTCAAAAGCATGTTCTTCATCCTTATAGGTCTTTCTAGGTCCTTTTAGGACAAAGAAGAAATTATGTGATGTATTATAGTCCCATTTGGACTCATTGTAAGAAAGAAAAATATTTCAGTTGTTAAGAAAAAGCCATTTATTCCTCCAAGACCAAGTCAACCCTGGTCAAGGACAAGTTGGCCCAAGGGAGGGTTATTCAACCCCTCAAGGAGGTTATAAATACAAGGAGCTTAACCTCATTTGAGACACTCACTCATCACAAGTTTGATTTGCAATAGAGAATGATAAGAAGAGCTATAAGGATGAAGAAAGGAAGGAAGAATAAAATTTTCTTGGGATAATCTCTCTCTCTCTATCCACATGTGCAAAGTTATGGTTTCTGTGTAGCTGCAGTTGCAGGAGGTTGAAATTGCAGGGCGAAATTATGAGGAGTAGTTGTAAGGATGAATTTCTAGAGTAAACTTGCAAAAGGTCGAAATTTGGAAGTTTCCTTGAAGAAGATCTTGCTGGGGGATGACTTTGTGCTTGGGAGGATTTTGGGCTTAGTCTTTGGGTCTTGGAAGTCTTATTGTAACAAGATTCTCTAAGAAGAGAAACTTTTTTTTCTTGGTTTTCCCCTTGGAGGGGTTTTTCCCTAGCTTGGGCCCTATATCTTGTGTACTTTGTCTTGTTGTGATCTTCATTGTTTTGGAAATTGCTTGATGAACAATATCTAACTAAGTAATAACTGGCTAATATATATCACAACTAATTATCAAGTGAAAATCATCTATAATCGCTAAGTATCCTAATTTTCAACATGGTATTAGAGCTAAGGTGCAAGAAGGAGACTGAAGATCACATCCTAGTTAGCACTATGGCAAGGGTTATAAATAAGGGTTTCAAATTTGTTGGGAATCTCGCTACATCCGTCAAGGGTTTCATTTTGAAGATCATTTTGAAGCTAGAAGTAATGGATGGAAGTTTATTTTCCACTTGATTTGGGACTTACAAGAATGAGAATGTATGGGTTATCGATAGTGGTGCTTCTAGGCATATAATGGGAGAATGTAACCAGCTCCAGACTTTGTCAAATGGAACCTCCACTCATTCAATTGAAATTGGAGACAAGAAGAGATATCTAGTGAAAAGGATTGTAACTACTTCGTTGGAGCTCAAACCTGGTGGAAGTATTCATCTTAACAACATCCTATATGTTCCAGGTTTGAAGAAAAACTTACTTTCTATTTCTTGTCTAGAGGATAAGGGTGATATAATAGTTTTTATTTTTTTTTGATGGTAAGGGTTTGGTTTGGGGAAAGAGCTCTAGTATTGAATATGCTAGGGTGATTGGGATTCGTGAGGGAACATTATATAGAATTTTTACACCTCTATCTCAAGCCTTAGTTCACTTCGATGCGAAGCCTTCCGAACTATGGCATAGAAGGTATGGGCACCTTCATTATCAATTTTTTCCATATCTAAGTCAAATGGTCAATGACATCCCCGAATTAAAGGAATAACATGAAGGAAATTGCAAGGGTCACGCTAAAGGCAAGAATGTGAAGAAACCATTTGCAATAAGTGATACTAGATCTAAAGAAGTTTTGGATCTAATACACTCTGATGTATGTGGTCCCATGGCAGTAAGATCTCTTGGAGGGCATCAATATTATGCGACCTGCATTTATTATTTATCAAGGAAAACTTAGTTGTACCTCCTCAAGAACAAAGACGAAGTGTTCAATAAGTTTCAGGAATTCAAAAATGAAGTAGAGAATCTGACAGCAAGAAAGATCAAGATTTTGAGATCTGACAATGGTGGACAATATACCTCCAAAGAACTCATAGCATTTTGCAAGGAAGCAAGGATTAAGAGGGAGCTCATTGATCCTTATAATCCTAAATAGAATGGTGTCTCCAAAAGGAAGAAGAGAGCAGTTGAATAATGTATCAGGCCCATCCTACATGACCAAGATCTCCCTCAATTCCTATGGGGAGAAGCATGTGTGATAGTTGTTTACTTGCAGATATGAAGTCCTCACAAGATTCTCAACAACATGACTCTAGAAGAAGCATTTACATGAAAGAAGCCAAATGTGGATCATCTTCAAATATTTGGGTGTCTTGTTTATATTCTTATATCAAAGGAGAAAAGGAAGAAGTTGGATCCTACTAGTATGAAGGGCATATTTGTTGGGTATAATGCTTCATCAAAGGCATACAAAATCTATATTAAGGAGGATCGTAAGATTGAAGTAAGCAGGGATGACATCTTTGATGAAAGTATAGCTTACAAGAAATCAAAGGATGTTCGAGTTGATTCTGATGAAGAAGAGATACCTATCTTTGAGGATATATTGAGGAAAAATGATGGTTGAGATCCAACATAAAATAGAGAATATATTGAAGGTCCTAGTGAGCCTATGCCACAAGTAATTGTTCCTGAAAAATCGAAACAATCATCCTTGGTTGAGAACTACCCTACAAGACGTAGAAGGACACACAACTAAACAGACCTTTAGAGAAAGCAAAAAAATGAAGAGGTATCTCAGATATGTTGCATATTTGATGAATCTCATTGAAGTTAAAACTTCCCCATATGAAGATGAAATTAAACATCAAGAGTGGAGGAATGCGATGCAGGAAGAATATCAATCCATCATGAAGAATGATGTCTGGGAAATCATTCTTAGGCCAAGTAGCAAATTAATAGTCACTTCCAAATGGATATATAAGATAAAGCATGTTGCAGATGGGAGCATTGATAAATACAAAGCAAGGTTTGTAGCAAGAGGATTCTCATGGAGAGAAGGTATTGATTGCGAAGAAACCTTTACTCATATAGCTGGATATACAACAATTAGATTGCTTGTTTCTTTGGCTACTACTATGGGATGGAATGGATGGAACATCCATGAAATGAATGTCAAGGCAACTTTTATGAATGGGACTATTGATGAAGACGTTTACATTGAGAAGTCTCAAGGATTTGAAATAAATCAGAGGGAGACTCATATTTGCAGATTGAAGAAAGCTCTATATGGTTTAAAGCAAGCACTCAGAGCTTGGTATGCAAGAATGGATACATACCTTTTGAGACTTTGTTTTACCAAGAGCTCTGCATATCCTAACTTATAAATTAGTGTGGTCCAAGGTGAACTAGTTATCATACTCTTGTATGTGGATGATCTACTTGTTACAAGGATAAAACATCGAATTCAGGAATGCAAGAAGCAATTGGAAACCGAGTTTGATATGAAGGATCTAGGGATTATGCATTACTACTTGGGACTAGAAGTTTGGAAAAAGTTGGGTGAAATATATCTTGGTCAAGGGAAATATGTGATTAAGATTCTTCATAAATTTGACATGATTGATAATGTTGGGTAATTTAATTGTCAGTTAAATTACTTGCCATTAAATTATCAAACCCAAGGTTCATGAACTTGCAAAGTATACTTGCGCAATATATGCTAGGAATCAACTTTCAATTAAGAGTGAATTAACCTACTGAAATGATGGCAAACCTATTCATGAAAATTGTCTAAGATGAGTATGCACACACTTTCTTTTTCAAAAGTATCAATTTCGAAACTTGGAAAGCAATCTCTTACTCTATGAAATTGAAATGATAATTAACATGAAAGTAAACTTACTCTATTCACATGAAAACAAATCTATTCTTGATGCAGGAGCATCTAGGCCTAGCCAGGAATGTGATGGTGTGGTCACATGTTGTGGCTAATGAAAGTTTGGAGGAAGAATTGGTTGTTTAATTTTATTATTTGTAAAGTGTGTAAGTAGTTAATTGTTGCCTAATTATGAACATAATTGGGAATAAGTAGCAAGTGATCCTCCTCGTGTGGAGATCAAGCCAATTAGTTATATTGATTAGTTAGGGTAGGATATGATTTCTAAGTATATAACGAATTCCTTCATTTGTGGAAGGAGATGGTTAGATAGAACATATATGTATTTTCCTTCTTTTCTGAAAGAAGGGGACGGAGAGATAGGGTTCACCATGGAATTGTAAGCCTACAGGCAGATTCAGAACAGAGGCCACTAATTTGTAGAATTAGGGAAGCGAGGAAGGATTCACGAGAGGAAGTGGGTTAGTGAGAGCAAGAATAGCGTGGATTGTATTTTTAAACAGATGCCTTTTATTTGTATAATCGGGCCAAGGCGAGACTCTGTAATTATTTTTATTGTGAATGAATGATATTTTGTGTGTGATCAACTATCAAGCACGCGGAAACCCTCGTTGTGCTCTTGTTTCCTTTGTATTTGGGCAAGTGTTTATTCCTTTGTTTTTTTATGCTTCACGTCTAAATCACAAGATTAATAGAAGTTGAAGGCCTTTTTAAATATCATTGTTTTGGTGCCGATTTAATCCTAACCGTCGGATCACCCTTATGAGGTTGGTGAAGCTTGTTTGCATAGTTTCGGTCCCGTGAGCGTAAATCCAATTTACATAAGGTTTAGTGCAAAACAAAGTCGAATCCGAAATCCAGACTTGAAATTTTATCGATGGGAACCTATACCCTTATCGGGTCCATAAGAATGATCGGATCAACGCATTGAAACAGGAGGAGCCTGGCAAGTGGACTTGCGATTGTGCGATTCAATCGTGGGCATTAGATCGTGAGTAAATTACAACTGTTGGATCGTGAAAGTGGTTTTGCAATAGTGGAAGTGGTTTTCAGGCGAGCAAAAGGTTGTAAGATTTATTGAAGGGCAGTCACCCGATCCCATTAAATGTTCGACATGTAGCACGAGGTTGAATAGGGAAACCGCTTTATGGGGCGGTTAATCCTCATGTTAATTGTCCGCCCGAAATAGATGTGGATCGTCGGATCCACTACGCGTAGATCGACGGTGGAGAATTGGCGCGTCAATTTAAATGTTTGGAGTGAATGCTGACGATTAGATCAGAGAAGAATTAGACGGCGGAGATCAGCCGATCAGAGATTGGAGATATAGAATGACAACAGAAAGACAATGGACCAAAAGACGGATCCACCGATAATTATGGTCGCGAATGTATACAATTTAAAATCCGAATAAAGCATTTGGAGTGGGGTTTTCTTTGTTTTTCCCGTGTTTCTGTGTATTGCGATAAAGTTTTGATGTCCTGGGGTTTTAAGGTAAAAGAGAAATGTAACACTTTCAATATTGTAATGGCGTCGATAAGTATAAGTGGTCCTGATTCTAAAGAGATAGCACCAAACTACGCTTCCGATATGTCTATGTGGGCATGAAGCTTTCAAGGCTTATAAGGGTGAAATAGTCCTGATAAGGTGTTTAGGGTGTGGCATCCATATGGTTGCATCAATTTTGGTATCAGAGTAGGGAAAGGGAAGAAACTTTCCTGCGAGAAGGATGTCTTGCTTATGAAGATTTATGATACAAAGGTATGACAGTTGCAATAGTTGAATGAATGGCAAAGTTTGGCACCAGACTACAACAGTAAGACTGTAGGAAGAACTTTTGGAAGTTCTTAGAGATTGTAGCAGAACCTCATTCTAGCTGAGGCTTGGAATAGATAAGGACAGAGGAGTCCTTAAGAGAAGTGAGTGGAGCAACCAGAGAGAAAGAAAGATTGCTTAGTGAAAGCTCTAAATAAAGAGGACTTGGAGACCAGGTAGAGGAGAAGCTTGGTGAGAAGATCAACTTAGAAGGAAGTTGATTGGTTGCAGGTATAGGAGCTCACACAGAAGAGAAGATGGCTATGGAAAGTCATATGGAAGGTTCAGAAGAAGGCTACAAGATGAAGGAGAAGGGTGCTCAAACAATTCGTAGGAAATAGATGAGTCAAGCAGAGCTTGAGATGGAAATAGTTGAGATAAGAGAAGAACTTGATTTGTTAGTAATTTTGCTAGAGGAGAACCAAAGACTAGGTTGGGTCTTGAAGAGGAAGCCAGTGAAGTGGCATAAGTTGCAGAGAAGGCTACAGCAAAGATAGGTAAAGTGGTTGATGGAAAAGGTCAGAGAAGTAGAGGCAGAAATGGAAGTTTCCATTTGTAGACCAGAACAGGGTGAAATGTTGGGTGAAGAGGATAATGGGAGATTAGTTGAAAATCTCATGGACTATTGGCATAGTTCAGAATAATTAGAAGATATGATGACAAGGGAAGCAGATGAGGCAGTGAAGCCTTGTGATTTTAATTCTCATAGTTTGTGTATATTTGCAGGATATGCAAAGGATGATGTACAGTCTAGTGAATTTGTCACAAACAAGAATGAAGCTCTTGAGGCGAAGTTTGATGGAGAAAGCCTTTTAGAGGAAGAAGGTGCTGATTTATTGCAACAGAAAGAGTTCATAGATGAAATTATGTTTGGTGTAAGACAGTGAGATGAAGGTGATATGGACTAGAAGTCTAATGAAAATGCCATAGTGGTATTACAAGAAGGTAAACAAATGAATCTGTTTAATGACATTGATGAAAGAACTTTGCAATATGATAGTGCAAAAAACATGATAACTCAGGAGGATTGCCAGAAAGAGAATGAAGCCAAGAATGGAAGTTGTGATGAAATGCTGGAGAGATTTCACATGGAAATAGAATTCTTGGAAAGATTGCTCAAGGAACCTGATGGAGAAATCAAGCTTTTAGTACCTGATAAAGAAGAGATTATGGTTACCATACATGATAAGGATGAAATGTATTTACCATTTATAGAGTTAAGTAAATGTTTAGACTCTTTAGTTAATGATGTGACTATAGGTATGGAAGACATCATTAATAAATATGATGCTGAAATCAGAGAAATTGAGCAGAGATTATTTAGAGGTGAAATGAAAGATCAAGAGCAGCAAGGAAGTTATGTCCTTAGAGACACAAAGGACATAGAAGTATTAATTCAGCAGGATGAAGATGGAAGAAACCAACAATTTAAAAGAAATAATCAACTACATGAGAGTGAATTTGAGGAAGGAAGTAGATTGCTGGAGTATAGAAACTGGTAGCATAATGAAGAATAAGAGATTAGTCTGGAAGTAATGAGAATATAAGTAAATATAATAACAGAAGGGCTACAAAGGAAGACAAATGAAGATCGAAGATACAGATGGAGAACGAAGAAAAGGGTCAAGTGGAAGCTATTGCAATAGAGGTGGAATGACAAGTTGGTGAACAAGTTCAGGGAAATTGAACAAATTCATATTGATTTAGAGAAGGAGAGACTCAAAGGAATGGAGTCACAGCAAGAAGGATCTGCTAAAATCCAGAAGATCTATGATGGAAGATTGGTGCTTGAAGCATCAAAAGAGGATGGAAGGTATTATATTTTTAAAACTGATAATTATTGTTTGCTTGCAGGTCATGTAAACTTGAGAGAAAACAAGCAGTTATTGGAAACTGTCATATCAACAAGTGAAAAGATGACTACCCATAGTCATATGAAGAATAAAGAGAAAAGTTTCAGTCAAGTGAAGGAAGATGTCCATTCAGATGACATCCAAAAGATAAGTCAAATGGAGGGCGGAAAAGGAATTATTGAGGTCAAAGAAGTGTTTGGAAAGGAAGAGATCCATTCATACGAATATGGAACAAAGAGTTTTCTCAGGAAAACTGATGAAGCTAATACAAAGCAAATGGAGAATCTCATGGTGTGTTTAGGAAGTGGGAGTCAACTGGAAGTGTTGATGATGAAATTATTTGTGGAGACCTTGGTGTCTCGTAGTTTTGAAACTAATATTTTGTGTGTAAATGCAGGATACACTGAAGTAAGGCAACTGTTTAAGGTTGTCATAAGGGTAAGGAAAAGCAAAGATATGGTTTTTCAAAAGTTAGAAGAAGGAAATTCACATAATCTTGTGACGCAGAGGAAAGAGCAGCTGTTAAACATAGCTGTAGTGAATTATGCAGATATTAGACAACTATTGAGGACTGAGGCCAAAGGAGAACAACTACTGAAGGTTGATATAGAAGACTTTGTAGATATTAAACAGTTATTGAAGATTATTGACCTTGAAGAAAGCCAGATTAAAGAAGGACTAAAGATAGATGTTGCAGGCAATGAAGTTAGTGAATATCGTGCAAAGCTCTTGGGAGAAATTCCAAATGAGATGACAGATTTGTGGCATGAGTCTAGTCTTTTGGAGAAGAGGCAAGGAAACCAAGGAATAAGTGATCATACTGCACAACCAGAACTGTATACGAATGAAGAAGTTGTCAGAAATGTTGGCATAATGAGGAAACAGGGTAAAGAGTTTGTGTTTAATGAATTAATTGATTCTGATGAATGTTTATATGCAGGAACAAAGCAATGTGAAGTCAATTTGAAACAAGGATTTGATTCTGAAGATCAGATCGAAGTAAGGAAGGGTTAGATCATAATGTCTCAAAAAGATGGAATGATATTGAAATTATAGTATGGAATTGTTGAACTGGAGATGAGTTCAAGAGATGATAGTAACAAGAATACTATTGTACAACAAGGAGTTATTGATGAAAAAGGGACTGAAAATGACATTTCAGAAGCAGACAAATATGATGCCATAATCCTTAAGGGTGTAGAAATTAAGTTACTAGAAGAAGAGGTATTCCAAGTACCTAAGCAAGCAGGAAGAATTCTTAGTTTTTAGGAAATTTGTGGAATTGCAGGTATACTGAGAATTGAAGTAAGAAGTGATGAAGCCATGAATGAGAAACTAGAAGAAGGAATTAGGATTATTGTAGGGGATCAATGGAGAAGGTATTGGCACATGGATTATGATGTTCTTATGCAAGAACACATCCAGTTGCAGGAGAATAGTATTCATCATCTGAGAAGTGAAGTGGACAAAGAAATTGATGAGTTGTGGGAACTCATACAACAACATTCCAATAAACTAAATAGAGGACAAAAGAAGGAAGGAAGATTGGCTAGAAAGAATGGTATAGGTGAAGGTAATGGTAAATTGCAAATTAAGGTGTGGAAGTCTGACATAAATTGTGATGATGAGCCAAAAGCAGTAAGATATATGGAAGAGACAACAACAGACAGTGAGAGCATAGCTAGTGGGGCACTGCAACATAAAGTATGGAGATCGAGAGAACAACAAACAACAACAGTAACCAAGGGCAAACTACCGAACAAAGTATGGGATCTAGGAGGACACAGATTAGAAGCACATGATCAGGAGATCATGATTATTTTTAACCTTGGGAGTTTGATGCAGGATCATCTAGGCATAGCCAGAAATGTGATGGTGTAGTCACATGTTGTGGCTAATGAAAGTTTAGAGGAAGAATTGGTTTTTTAGTTTTATTAATTGTAAAGTATGTAAATAGTTAATTATTGCTTGATTCTGAATATAATTGGGAATAAGTGGCAAGTGATCCTCCCTGCATGGAGATCAAGCTAATTAGTTATATTTATTAGTTAGGGTAGGAAATGATTTCTAAGTATATAGCGAATTCCTTCATTTGTGGAAGGAGATGGTTAGATAGAACATATATGTATTTTCCTTCTTATCTAAAAGAAGGGGACGGAGAGATAGGATTCACGATGGAATTGTAATTCTACGGACAGATTAGGAATAGAGGCCACTAATTTGTAAAATTAGGCAGAGAGGAAGGATTCAGGAAAGGAAGTGGGTTAGCGAGAGCAAGAATAGTGTGGATTGTATTTTGAAACAAAGTCCTTTTATTTGTATAATCGGGCCAAGGTGAGACTCTGTAATTATTTTTATTATGAATGAATGATATTTTGTGTGTGATCAACTATCAAGCCTGCGTAACCCTCGTTGTGCTCTTGTTTCCTTTGTATTCGGGCGAGTGTTTATTCCTTTGTTTGTTTGTTTTGTTTTGTTTTGTTTTGTTTTGTTTGTTTGTATGCTTCACGTCTAAATCGAGGGATTAATAGAAGTTCGAGGCCTTTTTAAATATCATTGTTTTGGTGTCGATTTAATACTAACCGTCGGATCACCATTATTGGGTCAGCGAAGCTTGTTTGCAAAGTTTCGGTCCCGCGAGCGTAAATCCAATTTACACTAAGATTTAGTGCAAAACACAGATGGATCTGAAATCCAGACTTGAAATTTTATCGACGGGAACCTATACCCTTTTCAGGTCTGTAAGAATGATCGAATTGGTGCATTAAAGTAGAAGGAACCGGGCAAGTGGACTTGCGATTGTGCGATTCAATCGTGGTCATTGGATCATGAGTAAATTATAACCGTTGGATTAGGAAAGTGGTTTCGCAATAGTGGAAGTGGTTTTCAGGCAAGAGAAAGGCCGTAAGTTGTATTGAAGGGCAGTTTCCCAATCCCATTAAATGTTCGACATGTAGCACAAGGTTGAATAGGGAAACTGCTTTATCGGGCGGTTAATCCCCGTGTTAATTGTCCGCTTGAAATAGATGTGGACCATCAGATCCACTACACATATATCAATGGTGGATAATTGGTGCGTTAGTTTAAATGTTTGGAGTGAATGCTGACCGTTAGATCAGAGAAGAATTGGACAATGGAGATCAGTTGATCGAAGATATAGAATGACAGCAGAAAAGCGATGGACCAAAAGACGGATCCGCCGATAATTATGGTCGCGGATGTATAAAATTTGAGATCCAGATAAGGCGTTCGGAGTGGGGTTTTTTTTTTTTTTTTTTCCCTTGTTTCTGTGTATTGCAATAAAGTTTTGATGTACCGAGGTTTTAAGGTAAAAGAGCAATGTAACACTTCCAATAGTGTAATGGCCCCGATAAGTATAAGTGGTCTCGATTTTAAAGAAAAAACACCAAACTACGCTTCTGATATATATATGTGGGCATGAAGCTTTCAAGGCTTATAAGGGTGAAATAGTCCCAATAAGGTGTTTAGGGTGTGGTCGCCATATGGTTGCGTCAATTCTAGGGGAACTTGCAAATAACATAAATGGAATGAGTATGAAAAAATGTAAACAATGCATCTAATCAAAACACTTAAAATGAACATAAAGAAACTAAAAAAATAAAACATTAGAATACATCCCATAATCATTTGGCGGCCATCCCAAAGTGCATGAGTGGTGGAAAGCTGAGAAAAATCTTGATCAAACACCAAATAAAAACACAGCCATATCAAAGTGAACTAGAATGGTATTCATTACATCAATCATAAACATAGTTTCAATTCTTAACATCCAAAACTCTACATTGAAGCATGAGAATACCTCCCAAACTTTTCAGACCTTTTGAGAGGAGTAGGCACTCCTATTTATACAAAAAGTAAGATAACTAACTCATAAATGTATATCCACAAATCTCTCCTAGATCCACAAATATCTCATGTGGTTACAACCATGTGTTGACATCTAGCAATTAACATCTCTTCATATCCTCTCACAAATCTCTTCTAGTTTTGATAGGAGACAATTATGATCTCAAATCTTCAAGGGTTTGAAGAGAAAATTTGAACTTGAGTCTTGGAGGCCAAATATGATATTGTCCCAGAATCTTCAAATATGCCTACACATGTCACAAAACTCATCCAACTTTTATATATAAGTGAATATGGTCTTAGTGCATGGTTATAGAGTTGTGGAATCTGGAAAATTCTGAAGCAAAGTGAAAGAAAAGAGGGTGAAATGGATGATATTTTGGAGACTCAATATTCCCCCCAGCTGAAGATGTTGCACGTCCTCATGCAACTTGGCAATGACTATCATGGGTTGTAGCCTTTTATGAGGTAAAAGATTAAGTCATTTTGTGACTTTGAGATATTCTTCAAGAATTACATCTTTTGAAAAATCTTCTTTATTTGAAAGATATACAAGTAGAAGCTCTTATGGTTGGTTCTTGTGTCGCAACCATAACTATTTCAAGTGTTTGTTATTGTGTGACAACACTTTTCTTTTATTCTTCTTCTTGCCGCAACAAATAATACATAAGAATGTATTTAAAATGAAGACCTATTCATATACATATTAATCAATCCTTACTCATAATTTGAATATTTTACAAAACACATTCATCTTTAGAGAACCAAAAATAGAAACAACATTCAGTTGGGAGAAGCATGTTGGTCAAGAATGCATGAGGTTATGGAATATGGAAATAAAAATGGTAATGAATACCCTGCCCCCAACTAAATGTGTTTTCTATTCTTAGAAAATGAGAAAAGGAATTTTGCATGGGAGATTTTCCATAAACATATCTTTTAGCATTCAAGGAATTAATGATTAAGGATTTGAAAACAACATATCTTCACCTACCTGAAAAGTAAATAAGATATGTATGTGTGAGATGTTGGCTATTATTGCTCGATCATGGAATGTGAAGCAAAATAATCTGATATGTTGCTTTTTGGTTGTAGTGAAATTTGGATCTTTGTGCCTTCTTATCGCTGGAACTAAGCTATCATTGTTGGACTCTGAAACTGAATCTTGATTTAATTGGAAAATTGCTACAAGCTGATGAAATCATATAGTCTTCATTCATATCTGCATCATGGCATAATTTTTATCTATGTGAATAACTTTTGTTGATGTCGAACATAGAAAGAATTTGTTGGATTACTAGCCATTAATGGATGTCGTTAACCAACACGACTATTCACCATTAATGTCAATGAGAGTCAAGATTCCCAAGTACATATTACTAGGTATGAATAAATGAGTTGAAGTCGAGTCACCTAGAAGATCCAACAAATAGGTGGCATTGATGTATTCCCACTATTCTTTGGTGAAAGAACTTGCCATAAGGCATGCAAGCCACAAGGTACTAAAAAGAACTCTAGTCTCAAACCCATATAATGTGCTGAATTTGATGGGTCAAGGGTTGCTAGAAGGAGGGACTTAATGAATCCCTCATCATCTAACACAAGCATAAAGTAATGATATAAGGGACCATCAATGAAAGATTTGCATTTACGAAGTAGGTTTTATTTGGAAAAAACGAAAAGGACAATGAGGTAACTCAACATTGTAAGTGAGCTGAATGAATTTATTCATGGGTTAGGTAAGTGAGGCAGGAAAGTTTGAAATTTGCAAAGGGAAAATGGATTTGTAGTTATGATCTAGTAGTAATAAGATGGAAATTCATAGATGGAATGTGAGCTTAGAAAGAGGAAAATGAATGAGGACGCCATTACATAAATGGATTCAGAAAGAATTATTTTGGTAGCAATGGCATGATGGATGTGATTTGACATGGACTTGACTTCTTTATATTCTCCTAAAAAAGAAATTGGTTTTTGGAAACCACTTGTGCATAGATTGATCTTCTTTAATCATATTGGAACTTGTAAAATCTTAGCACTAATCTGCAATAAAACGTAAGATTCTCGAAGGAGAGAGGTGGCCATTCTCTCTTCATATGATATATACGCAACAAATTCATAAATAGTGCTAATAATACAAATTCAAGGAATGAAAATAAAAGTGAAATGAATTTTTTACCTGCTAGGAAGTGGTCTTGAACAACGTGTTAGTATTTTGTTGATAATTTCTTTGTTTGATATCGAATTTGAGTGATTCAAAAATTGGGTTAAAGAAAGTTCATATCATAAACATGTGTTTTAATGATTTAATGCCTTTTCCAAGCCACAAGGTACTAAAAAGAACTCTAGTCTCAAACCCATATAATGCGCTGAATTCGATGGGTCAAGAGTTGCTAGAAGGAGGGCCTTAATGAATCCCTCATCATCTAACGCGAGCATAAAGTAATGATTTAGAGGACCATCGATGAAATATTTGCTTTTATGAAGTAGGTTTTATTTGGCAAAAATGAAAAGGACAATGAGGTAACTCAACATTGTAGGTTAGCTGAATGACTTTATTCATGGGTTAGGTAAGTGAGGCAGGAAAGTGCGAAATTTGCAAAGGGAAAATGGCTTTGCAGTTATGATCTAGTAGTAAGAAGATGGAATTTCATGGATGGATTGTAAGCTTAGAAAGAGGAAAATGAATGAGGATGCCATACATAAATGGATTCAAAAAGAATTATTTTGGTAGCAATGGCGTGATGGATGTGATTTGACATGGACTTGACTTCTTTATGTTCTCCTTAAAAAGAAATTATTTTTTGGAAACCACTTGTGCATAGGTTGATCTTCTTTAATCATCTTGGAACCTACAAAAGCTTAGCACTAACCTACAATAAAATGTAAGATTCTCAAAGGAGAGAGGTGATCATTCTCTCTTCATATGATATATACGCAACAAATTCATAAATAGTGCTAATAATACAAATTCAAGGAATGAAAATAAAAGTGAAATGAATTTTTAACCTGCCAGGAAGTGGTAACTTGAACAACGTGTTAGTATTTTGTTGATAATTTATTTGTTTGATATCGAATTTTGGCGATTCAAAAATTGGGTTAAAAAAAGTTCATATCAGAAACATGTGTTTTAATGATTTAATGCCTTTTCCAAGCCACAAGGTACTAAAAAGAACTCTAGTCTCAAACCCATATAAAGCGCTGAATTCGATGGGTCAAGAGTTGCTAGAAGGAGGGCCTTAATGAATCCCTCATCATCTAACGTGAGCATAAAGTAATGATTTAAAGGACCATCGATGAAAGATTTGCATTTATGAAGTAGGTTTTATTTGGCAAAAACGAAAAGGACAATGAGGTAACTCAACATTGTAAGTGAGCTGAATGACTTTATTCATGGGTTAGGTAAGTGAGGCCAGAAAGTGTGAAATTTGCAAAGGGAAAATGGCTTTGCAGTTATGATCTAGTAGTAAAAAGATGGAAATTCATGGATGGATTATAAGCTTAGAAAGAGGAAAATGAATGAGGACACCATTACATAAATGGATTCAGAAAGAATTATTTTGGTAGCAATGGGATGATGGATGCGATTTGACATGGACTTGACTTCTTTATGTTCTCCTGAAAAAGAAATTGGTTTTTGGAAACCACTTTTGCATAGATTGATCTTCTTTAATCATCTTGGAACATGCAAAAGCTTAGCACTACTCTGCAATAAAAAGTAAGATTCTCGAAAGAGAGAGGTGATCATTCTCTCTTCATATGATATATACGCAACCAATTCATAAATAGTGCTAATAATACAAATTCAAGGAATGAAAATAAATGTGAAATGAATTTTTACCTGCCAGGAAGTGGTACCTTGAACAACGTGTTAGTATTTTGTTGCTAATTTCTTTGTTTGATATCGAATTTGAGTGATTCAAAAATCGGGTTAAAGAAAGTTCATATCAGAAACATGTGTTTTAATGATTTAATGCCTTTTCCAAATCTAATTGCTATAAAATCCATAAAAAATGACCATTTTTTTATTGTCTCAAATGTTAATGAAAGTTATCCCATCATGTATATCTTGTCGATATATTTCCAACAACGCTTGAATTGCATTAAACGAATGTTGTATGAGAAAGTGATGGTCATTTTGAAGTGTTAGCAAAACAGTAAAAATATGGTGCATGGGTGCCATGTGGTAGTACCAGAAAATAACACATGGACGATGAAGTGGGAAGACGACTAAGTGATGATATGGCAAGGTGGGTTGGAATTGTGACTAGGCAATGACATAGCAACATGTGGCCAATCGCTGGCTGCCATGTGGCAGCGACAATTCATCCAAATTATCGTAAGGTTAGAAACGGATAAATGCAAGCTTCAAGGTACTAAGAAGAACTCTAGTCTCAAACCCAAATAATTAACTGAAGTTGATGGGTCAAGAGTTGTTAGAAGGAGGGCCTTAATGAATCTCTCATCATCTAACACAAGCATAAAGTAATGATTTGAAGGGCCATCGATGAAATATTTGCATTTATGAAGGATGTTTTATTTGGCAAAAAGGAAAAGGACAATCAGGTAACTCAACATTGTAAGTGAGCTGAATGACTTTATTCATGGGTTAGAGATGAAATGTAAGTGAGGCAGGAAAGTATGAAATTTGCAAAGGGAAGATGGTTTTTCAGTCATGATCTAGTAGTAAAAGAAGGAAATTCATGGATGGATAGTAAGCTTAGAAAGAGGAAAATGAATGAGTACGCCATGACATAATTGGATGCAGAAAGACTTCTTTGGTAGCAATGACATGATGGATGTTATCTGACATGGACTTGACTTTTAACATGAGCATAAATAAATTATTTAAAGGAACATAAAGTAATATTCTAAAGTAATCATGTGATTGATCATCTAACATGAGCATAAATTAATGATTTAAAGGACCATCGATGAAATATTTGCACTTATGAAGCAAGTTTTATTTGGAAAAAAGGAAAAGGACAATGAGGTAACTCAACATTGTAAGCGAGCCGAAAGACTTTATTCATGGGTTACAGATGAAATGTAAGTGAGGCAGGAAAATATGAAATTTGCAAAGGGAAAATGGTTTTGCAATCATGATCAAGTAGTAAGATGATGGAAATTCATGGATGGACTGTAAGCTTAGAAAGAGGAAAATGAATGAGTATGCCATGACATAATTGGATTCAGAAATCATTCTTTTGGTAGCAATGGCATGATGGATGTGATCTAACATGGACTTGAATTCTTTGTGTTCTCCTAGAAAAAAAATGGTTTTTGGAAACCAGTTGTGCATAGATTGATCTTCTTTAATCATCCTGGAACCTGCAAAATCTTAGCACTAATCTGCATTAAAATGTATCATTCTCGAAGGAGAGAGGTGATTAGTCTTGCTTCATATGATATATATGCAACAAATTCATAAATAGTGCTAATAATACAAATTCAAGGAATACAAATAAAAGTGAAATGCACTTTTTACCTGCCAGGAAATGGTACCTTTTTTGTTGTTGATAATTTCTTCATTTGATATTGAATTTGAGTGATTCAAAAACCAGGTTAAAGCAAATTCATATCAAAAACATGTTTTTAATGATTTAATGCCTTTTCCAAGTCATATTACTATAAAATTCATAAAAACACCATTTTTTTATGGTCTCAAATGTTAATGAAAATTATCCCATCGCGTAGATTTTGTCACGGTCTTTCCAACAATGTTTGAATTGCGTCAATTGGATGTTGTATGAGAAAGTTATGGTCGTTTGAAGTTTTAGCAAAACAATGAAAATATGGTGCATGGGTGCCACGCGGCATCTCCAGAAGGTGCCACATGGTAGTTCCAAAAAGTGACAAGTGGACGCTGAAGTGGAAAAATGACTAAGTGATGATGTGACAAGATGGATTGGAACTGTGACTGGGCAATGACATGGAAAAAGGTGGCCAATCGCAGGCTACCATGTGCCAGCAACAGTTCGTCCAAATTGTCGCAAGTTTAGACAAAGCTACCAAAACATCCAACAATTAATAAAATTGCCTCCACCCAAATTCGACTTCATGACCTCTCTCTTATGAACTCTACGCCTTACCATTAGTTCACACACTGCACATATGATGTGAAATAGAAAAAGTATTTTTAAATGTAAAACTTTGACCATGCATTATAAATGAAACAACCATGACAAATCACAAAATGCTCACACAAAAAAAATCAAACCTCTGACTGTTTAACCATACCTGACGAATTATTAAAATTCCATGGAGATACTCTATTTGATTAAAACTCGTCCTCTTGCTAAAAAATACATTTGTCCAACGACCACCGACCTACCATTCCAACCATTATTTTGCCTTTGAATTACAAGCCAGAGTATTATGTAGCGTAGAAATCTAGATCTAACAGAATGTGGGTGAGGAAAAAAAATTGTTTGCAAGTTTTTGAGGCCGAAGCCCAAGTAGTGACTGGAAATTTTGATTGATTGAATGAGTTATTTTAATGATATCCATGAGGCTGAGCAGCCTAAGGGACCTAGAGAATAACAAACTTAACTCATCTTCATAATCCTTTCGATGTTGGATCTTCGGATATGAGTCTTGACTAGAAGGCTAGCAATCTGATTGATCTTATCTTTGTCAGATAGATGATGCATGTTGTCAACCTTATTATTTTCATATTGAATGTGGATATCCTTATATGTTGTACACTCCATGACAAAGTTCCATTTCGTCTCCACCACACCCTTATAGCAGAAAATGCAAGTTCGCTCTTCCCAAAATTCTTTGGGGTTCTTCCACCTGCCAATTTCACATCTAAGGTGATGTGACCCTATGCTCAACTGTGCCACTAGCACCCTTGATTTTCCTTTAATAGCTGATCCTAAATATGTTTTCTCACCATGGTCACAAGTTGGATTGAACTCTTTGATGTAGTATGCTTTTTTATGACCATTGTGATTGGTCCACATGGCATTCCTAAATTTTTCCATCACAAATTTTGTTTCCTCATTGGTGTTAGGGCATTCATGCATCTTGATATTCCACTTACTCAACCACCTTTTGTTTTTCTTCATCCAAGTTTTCTTCCTATAATGAAATCCCTCTTCCATAGTTATCTTGGGCCAACATTGGTTATCCATGTTTCTAGTGTTATTTAAATAGCATATTCACCTAGTTATCGTCGTTACCTGCAATGGAAAAGTAACTACTTCAACTAAAAGGATTTCACACGGGACTGTGGCTTTAACTTTGATATTGATAGTAATTAGATGCTTTTGTATCCTTTCTAACTGCCTCTAGCTGCAAGTTGACATGTTGCTTCCCCATACTTCACAACCATAAAGAACAATCGGTGTAACCAAAAAACCAAAAAGTGTTTTCTTGGTTTTCCAATCCCAAAGTTCAGCTTTTCTGCACCTATTTTGGATTAAGTATGAGGCTCTTCATCCTCCCTGAATTCTCTTCATCCTACAAGTCTCCTAACTGAGCTTCTGGTGGAATTAAATCCCAAGATATTTGTATTCTTTCACTATCTCCAGAGAGCTAGCTTCGAAAAGAAAAGTGTTTGGTTTGTCTTTTTTACTTAAAGAGAAAATCATGATTTTGGTCTTGTTAATGTTCACTTGCATCCCTACTCCTGAGAAAAGTGTTCTAAGGCCTTCAAGTGTTCTCTTAATCCATGCATTGTTTTTTAGATTAGGATAAGATCATCCGCATATAGAAGCAACTTTACCATGTAGCTTGCTAGATGAACCCCTTTTCCATCCGCTTTGCTTAACCAAGATTCTAG
This sequence comes from Pinus taeda, assembly GCA_000404065.3. Taxonomy (NCBI): domain Eukaryota; kingdom Viridiplantae; phylum Streptophyta; class Pinopsida; order Pinales; family Pinaceae; genus Pinus; species Pinus taeda. The sequence goes on from APFE030846369.1 coordinate 203,956, forward strand.
CTTATCGATATATAAACCAAACAAAGTGGGGGATATATGACATCCCTGTTTGACACCAATGTCACTACCAAAACATTCAAACATTCCTTCACTTGTTTTGATTTTAGCTCTAACATTCTTAGAAAGTCTATGAACTGCTACTCTATACTCATCTGGGATACCCAACTTTTCCATTCAGTTCCATAATTTGTCTTTAGGCATTGTGTCAAATTATTTCTTGAAGTCGAAAAAACAACAATAGGTTATTTCACCTTGCTTGTCCCAAACTTTCTCTATCAAATGTCTAAGGGTGACATAGTGGTCAATGGTAAAGTGTCTATGTCTAAAGCATACTTGTCATTTTCCCCTTTTTCCTTTACTTTCTCCCTAATTGTTGATTCTTCACTCTATCATGCTCCCAAAAAGCTTTCCCATGAGGGGGTTGACCATAATAGTGCAGTAGTTAGAGGGGTTATTGATATCTCCACTCTTTAAGAGAGGAATGACCACACTAGTAGTCCACTCTCCTGGAAAGTCATCTTGGATGATCCCATTGAAAATTCCTTTTAAATGAGGAGCAAGGAGCTCAACTCCCCATTTTAGGAATTTAGCTTTAAGCCGGTTTATGTCCTCTACTTTACCGCTTGCTAAATTCTTTATTCTTTTCTTGATATCATCCTCCGTGAATAATTCCATTGAAGTGTTCACTGTGGGGGGAGTATCTTTCTCATGCACCCACTCATAGAGGAATCTCACATACTCCAACCATTGGTCACTTGTAATATTGTTTTCAGACTGCTTTCTCCTTTATTGTAGCTCTTTCCAAAATCCCTTAGGGTTGTGCTTTCCAAGATAAATTAACTCCTTTCTTCTTCCATTTACATTTTTTTTTTACTAATTTTTCATATGTCTTCTTGTTTTCTTTGCTCCATTTTCTCTCTTTTAGATATCTCATGGCTGCCTTGCATTCTTCATCATACCATGGATTTGTCAGAAAAGTACTTGTAGTTCCCTTCTTGGGGTAGGACCTTTTGCATGCACTTAAGGCCTTATGAATTGTTGGGATCAACAAACTGTAATGAACATGGAAACCCACCTCAGTGGTTGTCTTATCTACCATGCCCCACTCTATAGTGTGAAATTACTGCTTAAGAGCAGCACTGAACCTTTCCCTGTTTTCCCGATTTATGAAGATTTTTCCTTTATAGAGAGATTTCTTTTGTATTCCTAGAGTTTGTCGATTGTGGGGACTACTATGGGAAAAATCGAGCTTAAAAAATAGAGGGGCATGGTCAAATCTCATTTCGGTAGGATAGTCCCCAATATCGAACTTCAACAGTCTAGAGGTGAAACTTTGGTAGCAGATTACATACTCTACCACACTTTAACCTATGTAAGTTTTGCATGTGATCCATCCTTAAGTTGGCCACTTTCTCATACTATTGCAAATAACCGTGTTAAACAAACTAAAGAGCCCCAGTAATTCTGCCCCAAAGTGCGTCACACCCCCATTTTCATTTTGTGAATCCCTTTCCCAAGATTGACCACCCCACTCTTCCAACCATAGGGGATTGTTTTCTCCTCTTTCTTCATTGCTCAACTTGAGGGATTGGTTGTTTGTTGTCCTTGCGTTAAATTCACCTATTAACAATATTTCCCCAAGAGGGCTGAATAAAGATATATCTCTCTTCAATGAGGCATATGGGTCTTCATTGTCTAAATTTCTTCTTTTATAGATATTTGAGTTTTTTTGGGGCAACATAACAAGCCGCCAACCTGAAAGTAATCTCCTTTTCTGTTATTTGCAGCCAAATGTGTTGTTATTCAGGTCCTCTTTTTCTACTTTTATAATGCCAACCCATTTTTCACTTATTAACATTGTGACTCCACCGTGTCCTTTGCCTGTTTCATTTCCTTTGTTCCAAACTAAAATCTTCTTGTAACCCTCGAAATTTGGAACCTTGCATCTATCATGCTCATGTGTTTCTACAAGAATGATAATATCCTTCCCTTCTGTTACAGGCCCCAACTTTGGACCTCTCCTCCATGGATAACCTCTGCAATTCCAACATACTACCTGTAAGCAGTCTAGTGGGGCCCCTATTTCCTATTTCTTATTTGGGAACTGGTCACTAATTTGAGCTTTCGCGTTCTTCAACCATGCCCAGTTTCCCTCATTTCTTCCTACTTTCACTTTTTGTCACTCCTTTCTTTGTTGATCTTGTTGAGAAAAAGTGAAGTCCTCATCTTGGTAGGTGCGTGTGCCTCTAAGCCATCCTATATATCTAAGGATCATATTCTTATCCTCTATACTCCTTAGGATCACTCTTACATGTCTATCTCTTCCTCTCTCTACCTTCTTTCCAATCCTGCGTACTTGATGAATATATCCTGTCCACTTCAATTGATCTTTAAGGAAGTCCCTTGCTAAAACGCTGGTCCTTTCATTTTCCTTGTAGTCCCTCAACCCTTTGATAATAATATTCGTAGCCTTGCCTTGATTGTCTTATTCTTCTTTTATTTGAATTTTGAAACTGCAATTCATTGTTGTTGTTGTTGTTTTTTTTTAATGTGTTTAAACACTAGTTTTATTTATTTTCATTCAACCTTCGTTCTATTATATGATTTGTTCATTATTGTGTTGGGTTATATGAATGAGATTTTTTATTTGGCTTTTTTTTAATATTATTATCTTTACCGCAAACAGTAGATAATGCGTTTGGTTTTTGTTCAAAAATATATATACCAAAAAGTGGAGGGCATTTATGTTTTCAGTCTACGAAACCTACGACTACTTATTGAATGTTATTCTCTCCTACACGCTTCCAGGATGTAAATATATTGACATTACAGAAAGTCACACGTTTCCAGGCTGTAAATATATTGGCATTACAAAAGTTACTTCAGCAAAGCATATACCAGATATATTTTGGTTCCATTCCCATTCTATGATTATTTTTAAAGCTAGATATGTCAGTGGTAGTGTAATTATTATGCAATGGTCCACGGCCTGGATGAGCTCCCTTTTTCTCCCTCTGTTGTTCATTGATTGACCATCTTATCCTAAAAAATAGGAGATGATTTTTACATGTTCATTGATTGACCATCTTATCCAAAAGAACCGGAGACGATTTTTACATGACTATATTTTGATACAATGATGGCTAAAAAAGACGCATGTGAAATTGAGTTTCATTTTATGTGAAATGTGAGAGGGACGTCTGTCCCAACCTCTTATAAGGTGTTGATGACTTCTTGTTCACAAATTTTATTTGGTAAATGTTATAAGTTTATTAGGTACCTTCTTTTTTCCTTTTACAGTGATAATTTTATTTAAAACACGCTAAGTTTTGTTTTTGTGTTTTGGTTTTTTTATTACATTATTATATTACAAATTTTATTTTTTTAATAAGATTTTATTCATGGTTTCATCATATTTTGTGGTACATCTTATTATTATAGATTTGATTTAAAATGACAAAAAAAAATAATGTATCTTACTTAAACTTTAGGAATATTATAAAAGTTAATAATGTAATAAAAAATGTATTTTTAAATTAGAAAGAAACGTATTATTAATTTTAGTTATTACATTTTTTAAAATTAATATTTTAAATATAAAAGAATTATATTTTGATTTCAGTTTTAAATAAATATATATATAATATTAATATATATATATATTTTTATGTTATTTTTAAAAATTGATATAGTATATATGTTTTAAAACATAAAATAAATATATATACAAATAATTTAAAAATATTAAGATGAATATTATAAAAAAGAAATTATGTAAATTATTTGCTCAGACAGTATGGGTATGGTTATATTAGAGTTGAAATCCAATCCATGTTAACATAGATAGCAATGTCTATCATCGATTAAATTATTAACTTGGATATCAACATTCTTAGGTCAATGCAGACATTTTATTAATCTTTCACAACTAGCATGTGTTTCTTTTGGATAGTCATCTAACATTTGACAACTAACTTATTTGTTTACTAGGCGTATATTTGTTGGGACATATTGACTTGCATATTTTTAGATGACCTTCAAATAAGATTTAATTATCGATGGCCCTATGACGCAGGAGGTTGATAAAGAAAAGATGGTCGTCTAGAAAGTCAACGTCAGTCCCACGTTGACTTTCTCTTTTTAAACAGGTGCTTCACTCTACGCTGTTGATCTCCTCTCTCCAGATCTAACGGTCATCACTCGCCCTGATCACTAACTAGCCTGTTCTTTTTCTACCGTCGATCTGTCAGTCCGATCCAATGGTCATCATGTGATTTCGCATGGATTTAAGCATGGTCTTTATTACTTCGGAGGCACGTGAAAATGCGGTTTTACTCTCTCCTTCAGTTGCGACGTGTCGAATGTTCAAGCTAATCGCGCAGACTCGGAATATTACTGCTTACCACTTGAAAGGCACGTGATATGTCGCTTCCCGCTTTTCCAATACAACCCATGTGCATTAAACTTTAATAAAGCGCTTAATAGATGATTTAGTGCTTAATTCCAAGATTACCCATTAACACTAAATCATTGCGATTAATGATAAACACATAAATGCTGAGATTTACAATTAAAGCATGAAAACAAAGGAAATACCCGGTTAAGTTTCAGAATGCAGATACATAGATGTAAACAAGATTCTGCACTAGGATTAACACATAGTTGCACATTGAATCAATTTATTCAATATAATAGAAGTTACAGAGTCTTGGCCCTCTCGGCTCAATTAAAACAATTATTTCACCTTTGTCTCAATCTCAAAACCCTATCTATCACCCAGACTCTCTCTTCTCCCTCAATTTTCAATCATCCCATCCAATCCTTCTCCATTACATTTTCTTCTCTTTTATGAGTCAAATCCTATTCTAACTGCACTAACAACTTGATCTCTATTTTAATCAATCTAACAATCAAATCTCTATTCTTCAGCTCTGTTACACACCTATGCTAACAACTTATCCCTTAGTCTAAAATAATACAATTTTCTAATTATTACATTAATGAAGTAAAGATCATTTTCGAGAGATCCATCCTTCTCTACCACAATTGACTTTCGACCACTCAGGTCAACAAAATTTAACTCATTTAGCCACAACATGTGAACAAACAATCACATTGCTGGCTAAGTCCAGATGCTCCTGCATCAGACTCCTAGGGAAGAAAAGAATCATTCCTTAGACTTTCAAGGTTTACTCCATACTTCTGCAACTCTGCTGTTGTCAACCAACTAGCATCCTCCACTGGCCGTCCTTTCCATTTAACTAGATATTGAAAATAAACCGTCCTCTGGTTCTTTTGAATATCTTTTCTCCAAAACAACTTCCACCTCTTTCTTAACTGCCTTTGGCATTTGTTCTTCCCAGTTCAAAGTTTGAACTTCATTTTCTGTAGTTTCCTTCTGTAGCTCTATCTCTGTCTCTTTGTATGGATACAAATATGCAACATTGAAGATAGGTGATATTCCAATTCCCTCTCACAATTAAATTTCATAAGCATCAGTTGAAAACTTTCTTACAATTCTACATGATCCTATCTTTTTCATTTTTAGTTTATTGTAAGTCTTAGCAGGAAATCTTTCTTTTCTTAAATACACCATCACTAAATCTCCCACTTGGAATTATTTCTCTCTTCTTTTCATATCTACTCTCTGTTTGTATTTGCCACTTCTTTCCTGCAATCTACCTTTGACATCTTCTTGTAGTCTCTGCATCTGTTTTGCAAACTATTCATCTTTTGCACTTCTTGTTTCCTGTTTACCCAAATTTCTGAGCTCATACACGCCTCTTGGATTCATCCCAAAAACAATCTGAAATGGACTCATTCCAACACTTCGGTTTAAGTGTCATTATAAGCAAACTTAGCCTGAGCTAGTGCTAAATCCCACTGCTTAGGGTTTTGATACACTAAACTTCTCAATATGTTCCCCAAGATTTTGTTTACCACTTTGGTCTATCCATCTATTTGAGGATGGTATGTTGAACTGAAACTAAGGTTAGCACCTAGTTTCTTCCAAAGAGTTCTCTAGAAATGCCCTACAAACTTTGTATCTCTATCAGACACAATACTTACAAGCAATCCATGTAATCATACAATTTTTGAAAAAAAAATAGATTAGCAATATGTGTTGCATCACTAGTCTTCTTACATGCAATGGAATGTGCCATCTTGGAAAATCTATCTACCACAACATAAATGGAATCATTCCCCCTTTGAGTTTTAGGTAACCCCAAAACAAAATCCATGCTAACTGCATCCCATGGTCGGTTTGGTATTGACAATGGCTGGTATAATCCCGTATTTTGGCTTCTCCCTTTAGCATGCTAACATATCCTGTACTTCTCAACAAATCTCTTAACATTAGTTTGCATCTTTGGCCAATAGTAAAAAGCATTTGCCTAAGCAAATTTTTTGTCTTTTCCAAAGTGACCAGATAATCCTCCACTGTGTTTCTCCTTTATTATGTTTTCCCTCATAGAACATTTGGGAATGCACAACTTGTTGCCTTTAAACAATAAACCTCCTTGGATAAGATAATATAACCACTGACTTCTGTTATGAACTATTGGATTTTGTACCGCTGTATAAATATCTTTGAAATCTGCATCATCTTTATACATTTCAACCATTTCTTCAAATCCTACAACACCAACTTTTAATTCTTGCACAATGAAATTTACCCTGCTTAAAGCATCAACAACTTTGTTCAACTTACCACTTGTGTGTTTTATCACAAAAGTAAAGCTCTGCAAAAACTCCACCCACTTGGCATGTTTCTAGTTCAATTTTGGCTGGTTATTTATGACCTGTAATGCATGATTTTCAGAATGCAATATAAACTCCTTTGATAGCGAATAATGTCTCCATTTTTTTAAGGCTTCTACAATAGCATAAAATTCTTTATCATAAGAAGAATACTTCTTCTTAGCTTCATTTAATTTCTCACTAAAGTATGCTATTGATTTTTGTTCCTGACTCAAAACTACTCCAATTGCAACTCCACTAGCATCTGTTTCAACTTGAAATATCTTTTGAAAATCAGGTAAAGCTAAAACTGGTTTCTCTGTGATTTTCCTCTTCAGCAACTTAAAATTCTTGTCTGATGTTTCTGTCCACTTGAATGGCTGATTAGTCTCCTTGATTGTTTCAAGAATTGGTGCACAAATCTGATTAAAACCTCTGATAAATTTCCTATAAAAACTTGCAAGACCATGAAAACTTATTATCTCAAATATATTCCTTGGAATAGGCCAGTTCCAAATTGGTTGGACTTTCTCTAGGTCCATTTTCAACCCTTCTTTAGAAACTACAAATCCCAAGTAAATTAATTCTTCTTTCATGAAACTACATTTCTTCAGATTTATCAGTAGTTTCTCTTTTTGCAGAGTTCTTAAAACCAATTTAAGATGCTCTAGATGTTCTTCTTTACTTCTGCTAAAAACTAGAATATCATCAAGATAAACAATAACAAACTTGCCTACATATTCCTTCAAGACTTCATTCATCAACCTCATGAATGTGCTAGGTGCATTAGTGAGTCCAAAAGGCATCACTAACCACTCATACAACCCACTGTTTGTTTTAAATGCAGTCTTCCATTCATCTCCTTCTCTAATTCTTATTTGATGATATCCACTCTTCAGATCTATTTTAGTAAAATACTTTGACCCACTCAAATAATCCATCAAATCATCCGTGCGTGGTAAAGGAAACCTATACCTGATAGTGATCTTGTTTATGGCTCTTGAATCTGTACACATATGCCATCTGTTGGTACAACACATGGACTAAGACTCTCTTTGCTTAGTCCCTTATCCATCAGTTCTTGCACTTGTTTTCCAACTTCTGGATTCTCTTGAGGAGTTAATCTATATGTTGGTTTGTTTGGAAAACTTGCTCCTAGCATTAGATTAATATGATGACTAATACTCATGATTGGTGGCAATGCATTTGACAACTCATCCAAAATAATATCAATAAAATCATTCAACAGAGTTTTAATTTCTTCAGGTAAATCATCTAAGTTTGTGGAAGTCAAAATTACCTTAAGTCTCCCTATGATAGTAAAATGCATTTCTTCAACTTTTCCAACCTCTTGCAACAACTCCTTTCCACTCATCAGCATAACATTGTTTCCAGGTGCTCCTTTGTTAGCTTCATCCTTCAATGGCAGTAGTGTATGTTTATTTCCATCCTTCTCCAGAGTATAAGTATTTTTCCTCCCATCATGAATAGATTTCCGATCAAACTGCCAAGGTCATCCCAGCGATACATGGCATACATCCATTGGAATTACACCACACAATATTACATCTTTATAAGTACCAATCTGTATCTCTACCTTGCATTGTTCTGTCACAATAATATGATGTCCTTTCTGCAACCATGACACTTCGTAAGGAGTAGTGTGTATTGTCTTCACTAATCCTAGCTTGTCCACCATCTCTGTAGAAACAAGGTTACCAGTGCTTCCACTGTCAATTATCACTTTACAACATTTACCTTTGGATTTGCATGTAGTTCTAACTAAACTCTTCCTCTGAGCTGGTTCTCCAGTCTTTTTCTCTACCTTAAGCAATACCCTTTTCAACAACAGGGATTCTCCTACTTTAGGGGATTCTTCCTTTTCTGTAATTTGAGGTGTTCCTTCCTTTTCCTTAGCCACATTCACATTCCTTTGACTTGTTGTTCTCTTATGAGGACAGTCCCATGATCCATGTCCCCATTCTCCACATGTGTAACACTGAATATCTCTTCCTTGACCTCTTCCTCTGGGTGCAAATCTTCCTCTATTAAAATCTCCTCTCTATGGTGGTATACTACTTGAACTTTCTGCTCCGCTCTGATGTTGTTGAAACCTTGGTCTGGTAGTTCCTCTACCTCTTACTGAACTTTTCCCTCTATTCCTCTAATTTTTTTTCCTCAACATCTTCTCTTTTGCCTTCAAACATGCTTGATAGGCATCTTCAATGGTCTTCAGACTCAACAAGCTGATCTCATCCTGTATGTCATATCTCAAGCCATTGATATATCTGGGTACCTTCTCCATGTTATCCTCTGAATGTCCTGCTCTAATACTCAATCTATAAAACTCTACTGTATATTCTTTAACAAACATTCATTTTTGCCTTAAATTCTGTAACTGTTTGAAAAGATTTAACTCATAATCTTTTGGCATAAATTTAGCTTTCATTTTAATCACCATTTTGTCCCATTGCTTTATCTTGGACTTTCCTTTTCTTGTTCTGGATGTTTGTAGTTCATCCCACCAAATTGCTGCATGACCTTTCAATCTGGTAACTACGAATTTCACCTTCTTTTTATCATCAACCTCCTCATAGTCAAAATATTTGTCCAATGAACTGATCCAATCCATCAACTCTTCTGCATTGAGACTTCCTTCATGCACAAGAATTTCCACCTTTGGTTTTCCACCTACTTTAGCCAACATCTTGATAACTTTGGTAGTTTCATTTTCCTCCTCTTCTTCTTCCTCAGAAGATTCTTCTACAGCACTGGCAACTCCTTCATCAGGTGTTCTTCTCTGAGTAGTCTCCATTATGTCCATCCTTGTACACAAACTCCGGATCTCTTCTAGCAGAACTGCATTTTCTTCAGGTCTTCCTCGACCTATGCCAGCTCCCCTCCTTGGCAGCATGTTTACTGTAGTCAAACTCAATCTCTGTGCTCTGATACCAAAATGACGCAGGAGGTTGATCAAAATAAAATAGACTATTCGTTAATTGATAACCAATCAGATGCGTTTAAGCAGATTTTATACGTCGGTCCCACGTTGGCTTTCTCTTTTTAAATAGGTGCTTCACTCTACACTGTTGATCTCCTCTCTCCAGACCTAACGGTCATCATTCGCCATGATCACTAACTAGCCCATTCTTTTTCTACCATCGATTTATCAGTCCGATCCAACAGTCGTCACATGATTTTGCGTGGATTTAAGCATGGTCTTTATTACTTTAGAGGCACGCAAAAAAGCAAATTTTCTCTCTCCTTCGGCTGCGGCATGTCGAAAGCTCAAGCTAATCACACAGGGTCAGAATATTACCTCTTACCACTTGAAAGGCAAGCAATATACTGCTTCCTTCTTTTCCAATACAACCAATGTGCATTAAATCAAACTTTAATAAAGCGCTTAATAAATGTTTTAACGCTTAATTCCAAGATTACCCATTAACACTAAATGACTGTGATTAATGATAAACACATAAACGTTGAGATTTACAATTAAAGCGTGAAAATAGAGGAAATACCTGGTTAAGTTTCAGAACACAGATACACAAATGTAAACGAGATTCTGCACCAGGATTAACACAGAGTTTCACACTGAATCAATTTATTCAATATAATAGAAGTTACAGATTGTTGGCCCTCTCGGCTCAATTACAACAATTATTTGACCTTTGTCTCAATCTCAAAACCCTATCTATCACCCACACTCTCGCTTCTCCCTTAATTTTCAATCATCCCAGCCAATCCTTCTCCATTACATTTTCTTCTCTTTTATGAGTCAAATCCTATTCTAACTGCACTAACAACTCGATCACTATTTTAATCAATCTAACAATCAAATCTCTATTCTTAAGCTTTGTTACGCTAACAACTTATCCCTTAGTCTAAAATAATACAATTGTCTAATTATTACATTAATGAAGTAAAGATCATTTTCGAGAGATCCAACCTTCTCTACCAAAACTGACTTTCAACCACTCAAGTCAACGAAATTCAACTCATTTAGCCACAACATGTGAACAAACAATCACATTGCTGGATAAGTCCAGACGCTCCTTCATCACGCTACCTCCTCACAACGTGAGTTTGAACATCTAATTATTTGTTATTAATGTGTGCAACTCTTTCCATCTAATTTAGCTATATTTAAGCTAAGCAACAGAGACTAGCTACTATGTAGCACTTGTTGTATTTTGTGTTTAATATTTTTTTTGTATTAATTTATTTCTTGTTTTTATTAATTTATTTGGTTTTTTTTTTTTATATGTTATATGTCAGGTTTTATTCATGTGGATTTTTATAAAAAAGTAAGAAATTTATGCTTTTTGTTTTCTATATGTTGTGTGCCATAAGTGCATTTGGGGTTTATGCTTTTTTATTTTTTTTACGGTTTGTTTTGTTTTATATTTTTCATTATTTTTATTTAGTGTTTTGTGTTTCCTCACGTTTTTTGTTTGTTATTTTAATTATTTTTTATTTTGGTTTAATTTTTTAAAATTGTATTTATTTTTTTATTTATATTATATATATATATTAATATATTATATATTTATTACTTGTGTTGGTTTATTTATGTGTTTATTATTTGTTTTTTTTAATTGAGCTAAAAGAAAAATTAATTGGTTTTAAATATATTTTTATTATTATTTATTTTCAACTATGATAGAACTATGTGTGTTTTTGAACTTATTAGTAATTTGGAGAACTTAGATTTTTTTTTTTTTTTTTTTTTTTAAATAAAACTCTCTTTAGAAATTTTGAGACAAATCTAATTGTGAACTAGAGATCAAAATTTGAGTATATTTTTTTACAATGAATAATAAATTTAGATCTTTTAGTCATTTTTTAGATTTGTGAATTTTATTGTGAAATTTCAAAGCTAACTTATCCAATTTTCATTTATGATCTTCCAGTCCGCAAGAAGAGAGCATACTTAGAATGTTTGTCAATTCTTTATACATTTGAAATCTAGAATTGAAAAACAAAGTAAAAAGAATTGATCTAAAACCTCAAATTTTAGCTCTCTAAACTCCACTTGTTCTCCTTCTTCACAAACATTTCTTTTATTGTAAATCTTCCTGCCAATGGTTAGTGAATGAGGTGGCTATTACTACTCCACAAAAAATTAAAAACTCTAGAAAATCAATGAAATAAAAAAACTCAAAAACACTAACAAGCTTAGTTTTATTTCCCTATTCTATCCTACTCTATTTTGGAGAAAGAATATATATATATATACCTTAAAGTTTAGGAGTATTTCCAATGAAGCCATTTACGAATCAAGATCTCTAGTATGCTCATATCCAAATTTGAAAAATATACCTCAATGCCCATTAGGATATGAAAGACCATTTGTACATTTTGGATTTGGCGCGAGGATTTGTTGAAGAATGGAAGAATGTTGTGGCATAGTTACTGTTTGGAACCAATCTTCAATGTAGTCCTTGCTCTCCAAGAAATGCTTGGACATCATTTTAGATCTCATGTCCATAAATGGATTAATGTCGAAACTCTTATAGTACAAAAATTGATTGAAATTTATGCATCTAAATGATTTTTAACATGAATTTTAACTATGCATCTAAAAATGAATGCAACTAAAAAAAATGAGGATGAAGCTAAAAATGTATTCTAGATTGAAAGTTAACCCCTATGTATACTTCCCCAGAAACGACACAAAAAATGTTGTGTAATTTAATTGTCAGTTAAATTTCTTGTCATTAAATTGTCAAACCCGAGGTTTGTGAACTTGCAAAGTATACTTGCACAATATATCCTAGGAACCAACTTTCAATTAAGAGTGAATTAACCTATTGAAATGATGGCAAACCTATTCATGAAAAGTGTCTAAGATGAGTATGAACACACTTTCTTTTTCAAAAGTCTGAACTTCTGAACTTGGAAAGCAATATTTTAATCTATGAAATTGAAATGACAATTGACATGAAAGTAAACTTACTCTATTGACATGAAAATAAATCTATTATTGTGACATGAAAGCAAATCTATTTTATCAAATAGGAAAGTAAATATATTCTAATGACTTGAAAGTAAATTTAATTTAGAAAGCAACAAATCTTATATTAAGAAAATATTGAATTCTTAAACTATGAAATTTAAAGGAAACCTATTCTAAAAGCATAGAGAGATCAACTGAAATTACTAATGCGTGGATTTTCAGATTAGAATCATTCATGAATATTTATCAAATAAATTGAAAATCAATGAATCTATGAAATGAGAGCAATAACGCTTAACTTGCAAAGAACATAAATGGAATGAGTATGAAAAATGTAAACAATGCATCTAATGAAAACACTTAAAATGAACATAAAGAAACTAAAAAAATAAAACATTAGTGTTAGCACCTGGATTGAACCTCAAGCTGAAGGAAGGCAATGCCAGGGTAACCACAAACCATGCTCAGCCAAGTAGCTAGCCCTACTAGGCCAGGAGAGGACTCTCTCTGTAAGGATCTCAACTAAATTGATTGGATCTAGAAACTGATATTAGGCTAGGTATAGTAGCACAAGGTTTGATTTGATTTTGAAGGGTTTTGTTGGATCAAGAGGAGCAAAACAGTTAGGGCAAGGAAATAAGGTCAAAACTACAGGGTATTTGATGGGGCAAGGTAGGCACAACGATCAGTTACTTAGGGTTTGATGGATGAGGTGAAAAGATAGGTGAGGAGCTAGGAAGAGCATGTAAACCTCATAGATTCTTCCTAAACTAAAGAAAGCACAGACTGTGAAATGTCTACCCAAAACAGAGCATAGAAGTTATGGATTCTGCCTTTCAAACTTTTATGCATTCACATAAAGAGCATGAAATGATGAAATGGAATCAACAATACATTTTAACACATGAAAACATAAGAAAAAATGAACTGAGCATCATACCACATGGATCCCAAAGAAATAGCTACATTTTTTCATTATCTCATGCTGTAACTAATAGAAGATGATGTCTATCAAAGCCTACACATCCCATTGAGTCCAACCCTTTACAATGAGAAAGAAAAAGAAGATATAGACATCTATTCAACCTCCTCCCATCCTCAGGGGTCGAATCCCTAAGATGAGGAACTAATCCATCAAAAACTGAACAAGAAACTGGAATCTAGGCAACCCTAACAACTTGCCTCTAAAAGGGAGGGAACTGATTCATTTGTCCTCAAGATAACTTTTGATCTAACGAATCTACCCTCCAGTAACTAATATCCATCCTATTTACATGCCTAGTCACCATTTACATCAATAAAAACATCATCCATGAAAGAAAACCTAAAAATTACAGTCATGGCACAGTAAAATGAAAATTCAGCATAAAATGTCCTATGCGCAGTGCCCAAGCTCTGTGCACAACACTTTTTTTAGGACCATTTTGGAGGTCTTTCCGGTGTCGAAATTGAGCTCATGATAGCACATTGGAAAGCTTGTCCTGTCTACTTTCTAAATATGCCTTTTGTTTCCTATTTGGAGTTGATTTGACCCCTCAAAAAGATACTCCCAAGACTTCTTCTAGGTGCAGCGCCATAGTAAAAAAGAAGGCAGAAAGGTCATTTTTTGGGTGTTTTTTGACCTTTTGGCTGGCCAATTTTTCTCCAAAAGCTTAGAAAATGCATAGGGTGCATGTAATAGTCATTATGAATCCAAAAATGTTGACCATTTCCTGACTGTATGCCCCTAAGAAAAGCGAGCCAATCTTTTTGAGTAAAAAATTGCTAAATTCTTCAAAAAGGCAAAAATTCTCAAAACTTACTCAAAATTTGTGGAGAACACCACCATCGAGTGTCTGTGTTAGCCAAGGAATATTAAGTAAGCAACCTAAGCCTATCACACTTCTTTTTTCCTTTGAGTGCTTGTTTTAGCCTTGTCTTCATTTGCTTGACCCTTACGTTACAAATCTTGTTCCGGGTCTTGTAATGGCGAACCATGTGCCTAATGATTTGATTGTCCCTGTTGGCCCTTTGTAGCAACTTCTCCAAATGCAAATTGACCCTGTCAATCCATGTTTCTCTATCCTCCTCAATCTCCTTTTCAAGCCTTTGTTTTGTAGTCAAGGTGGCTGCGGTTTCTTCCTCTTGTATTACTGATTTGCCTTTGTCACCTTGCCTCTTTGCTTTGAGAAGTTCCAGCTCCATGAGGACTTGTTTGTCACATAGCTACTTGTTCTCTTGCTCAAGGTATGAAATGACATACTTAGCTCTCGCCAAGTTGTCCATCAGTGCTTGGATCTGTGCATATTTCTCCCATATGGTTATATTTTCATTTGTTGCCTCATCTTGATCCTCCAAGTCGACTATCTCAATGCCATGATGAATGTGTGGTTGTTTTGGTCCATCATGTTCCATCAAATCAAATTCTCTTTCCTTTTCATCATTGAGGTTTTCCTCCAACATCTTATCCTTTCCTTTATGCACTTGCTGCACCTGTTGTACCTGTTGTGTTGATGAAGAAGGCAAAGCCCCTTCCACAACTTGTGGAGAAAACATTTGCCTATGAGCCGATGAAGAAGGAAAGGCCCCTTCCACATCAGGTGGAGTAAACACTTGCCTATCCGCTGCAAACTAGCCCCTCTCTAATATGTTTTGTAGGTTTCTGGATTATCAACAACTTTAGTCTCTTTAGCCTTCTTAATTTTCTTTACTTTGGCACTGCTGGAAGGCCTTTCTTCTTCTTGAGGCACAGGTGGAGGAATCTAAGGACCATTGAAGATGTCATTGGCAATAAATGTATCCCAGGAGATGTTGAGGAGGTTGAGATGATGTAACACAATCATCTTAATCAAGGAATAGTGATAAATACTATTCATCTGCTGGGGGTATGGCCTTTTATGTACAATGTAGGCAATCTTCTCAATGTTCTTGAATAAGAAGTATGGGATGTTCACCATTTTCACTCTTTTGAAGTGCATAAGAAGCCTAATATGATAGGTGTACAATCTGGAAAATTTGCCTCACATGTAAAATACTTCACAATGATCCTCATCATAAGGGCATACTTGTCGTGAAGGAACCTGAAAGGAAAGATCCTCTTCTTTTCATTCTTGTACCTAGATTTGATGTATGGATCATAGTAGTGCTCATCCAAATATTGTGCATTTTCCCCCCACATTTGGAATCCTTGTAGCATCAGCAATGATGGAGGAGGAAACTGTAAATGTCACCCCAGCAAGAGTTACCTTGTTATCATGAAGATTGGCTACAAAAAGCCTGTTTAGCTCAAGATGATGTTGAACTCTTTGTACTTGCTCAAAAAAATCATAACACCCTAGAAGCCTGTAACTCTCTGATGTTTGATGGTTCCTATCTAATAATTCTGCCTCCCTTATGTGGTTTTCTCTGATGCCGAGGTTCATCTCCCATTCTTTCATTGCCACTATTTTCCTCCTCCTCATAATCTTTATCCTCTTTATCCATGTTTTTTGAATTTGAAGCTTTAGAAACCCTAGAGAAGGTAATCAGGAAGTAGGATGAGATATGTATGATGTGAGAGTGAGAAGGAGGGTATTTTTTAGTAGGGACTATTTAGTAAGTAGGGGTTTAGGGATTTTGTTTGGGGGATTACGGTATAGGGGATTGGTGTAGGGATTTTATTTGGGGGATTAGGGTATAGGGGATAGGTGTATTTGATAGTAGGAAATAGGGAATAGGGGTGATATTTAGGGATACGACAACAAAATGTGGGAATGAGGGATGTGACAATAAGATGTGGGAATAAGGGATATGGTAAGATAGGAGGTTTTTTATCCAACCTAGGGTTTGAAAATTTAAATAGCAAACAAACTAAAAAATCATGAAATGAGTGCTGGGAGGATGGTTTAAGGAGTGTACTTACTTTCTTAGAGGCTCTAGGTAACAAAAGAGCGATTTAGATGGTTGTCAGGGTAGTCTTGGTGTTTGCTGGCCCTATGTGCAACGCCTTGTTGTATGCGCAACGCTGTGCAAAAATACACTGGCACACAGGCTCTATGTGCAACACTCTAGTTGTATGTGCAATGCTCCCTGCTCTATGCGCAGTGCCTCCACAATTTTGCCCTGTGCGCAACGCCCACGGTTTGCTTAGACACCAATTCGTTTCAACTCCCTTCTCTCTCTTTGTCAAATGACTATGTTGAAGTTTGAAAAATGATTTTGAAACCTTATATAGATGTGATTTTGATTTTTGCTTAGAAAAAACCCACTTTATAATTTTTTTTGGAACTTTTACTTTGTCTTCGGATCTTTGTTTAATGCTTTTCTTTCTTTGTCTCTTTTCAGGTGGATGATGCTTTGATTGAACTGATTTCTTCAATGGCTCATTTCTTGCAGCAAGGAGAAATTCATGGGCAGCTCATGGGAACATTTATTACATGAAATGACTTGAATTACATAATAAAAAATGAATCAACTAAAATACTCTGTTTTCATCTCAAAAACATGTTTTTGGGATAAAAATTACATGAGTGAAATAAGATCTTTTTACGATAACCATGACTTACTACCAATCACTCTTTGTTTATTGGTCTTCCTCATACCTTTGCTACCCTTTATTTACACTGAAACTATGCTTTTGACCTTGGAAATGAACCGTAAGACCTAATGGAAACATGACTGCCTTGACTCTAAAAATAACATAACTAAAACCATAACTGAATGCAACATGGAGATGGGTCAGCAAATGTACCTCATGAGGAAAATTTTGATTTTCTGAGAAGAAGACAACCATCAGTGGACCATTTTGGCATGACCTAGTGGAATGATAGAAAAATTTAGTATGAGACACCTAAAATGAAAATGCAAAGAGCAGATTTGATCCCTGATGGAAGTATGCATATACTGACACTAACATTGGCCTTCTTGGGGATAACAGTTCCTTGGAGGTGTCAAGAACACAATAGACCAAGTGCCTAGTTGATTGGGCCAATATGGTTAAACAAATGAAAGATTGAAAAAATTTTGAAATTTTTTAAAAATGACTCGATACAAGCTAAAAACTAACTCAAAACCGACTCTAGACTGACTCAATAACCAACTAAAAACAACACAAAGAATTTAAGCTTTATAGCCTTCACTTCGGGCCCCAATCTCAAATGACATTGTACTTTAAATCTTACAAGGAAAGCAAACTGGTATATACAATGACAGTGAAATAACTTCAGCAAGCTGCATTAGAAATAATAGTGTTTCAGGAGCCTCCCATTCACTGGTCCTCCTGAGCATTCTTTACCATCCATTTCCTTTAATAAAAACACATTCTGTCTTCGATAGACTGAGATTTTATAAGGTCCTTTCCACATATTGTCAAGCTTACCATGTTTCCCTTTTTCTTCATTTCGTGCATCCCATCGCAAGACTACATCTTCCAACTGAAAATTTTTTGCCTTGGTTTTGTGGTCATAAATTTTCTTTATCTTCTCTTGTAGCCAGAATGTATTTTGAGAAACATCTTCCCTTGTTTGTTGAAGGTGAATCATTTGATTGATCCGGCACTGAATACCATCTTCTTCACTGCTGGCTTCTTGCAATAATCTCACGATTGGGATTGCAATGGATGTAGGAAACATTGTATCAGTACCATAAACCAATTCAAAATGTGACATACCTATTGATTTCTTACTACTCACTTTGTCGACACACAAAGCATTGACAAGCTTTCAATGCCAATTCTTTTTGTTTGCCTACAACATCTTCTTAATAATGTTTACCGAGGATTTATTTGAATACCCAGCTAGTCCATTGCTCTGTAGATAGTATGTCGTGGAATGACCCAATGTGATGTTGTATTTGTTGCAAAACTCAACCATTTTCTTCAAATTAAACGTTGCTGCATTATGTGTAATAATCTTGTGAGGGAAACCAAAACGAGACAAGATATTGGACTCTAAAAACTGAATAATTACCGTGTCCGTAGCTTGCCTTGTCAGAATGGTTTCGATCCATTTGGTGAAATAATCGGTAGCTATCAAAATCCATCTATGCTGTGTTGATGATGTAGAATGAATTTCTCCTATGAAATCAAGCCCCCATTGCTAGAAAGGCACATTGACTACAATTGGCTTCAAAGGAAGAGGAAGAAGCTTCCTTTTTCCTTGAAAAAACTTGACATTCGTGGCAACTCATGACTGTTTTATATAAATCTGAAAACAAAGATGGCCAATAATACCCTGCTCTCAAAATTTTATTAGTTGTTGTTTTCCAAAACAAGTGACACCCACAATCTCCTCTATGAAAATCATTCATTACATGCTGAGCTTCATTTTTAACCAAACAATTAAGAAGAACTCCTCCCGGATCTTTCCAATAGAGATCACTATTTAAAATGTAGAATTTTGCAGATTTCAGTTTTAGTGACCTACCTTTACTTTTTGACATTCCAGGAGGAGGAGAAAGATGCTGAAGAACATATAATATATCGGAATACCAAGGTGAGTTCAAAAACATCTCTGATACTCGAATGAGTGTGCCACCATCTTCATCATCTGACATTGCTGCAATAAGATTTATGTCCAGAGCATGAAGATTCGACTCAACCATGAGTTTTGCCAAGCCTTGACTTTTCATCAGTTTCATGGGCTTAATCTCAAGATCATACTCTAACATCGTTGCTATCCACTTACCTCTTCTTCCTTTCGATACAGTTTGCATGAGGACATCTTTGATAACCGCATTAGGAACATATGCTATGGTATGCAAGTGTAGAATGTAAACTCAAAAATCCTTCAATGCCTTTATAAGAGCTAGCTATTTCTCAATGATTTTATAGTGAAGAGCAGCATCTCTGATAATCTGACTGAAAAATCAAATGGGCTGCTCCACCTGATCCTTCTTTTGCATCAACACCTCAACCAAATTGTGCTCAGATGAAAATGAAAATATAATAAAATCATGAGTATAATCGACACTGATCAAAATAGGTGTTGTGGTCAAAGCAAGTTTTACCAAGCTGAAAGATTTCATGGCATCCTCGGTCCATTTCATAGTGTTGTCCTTCTTCAACATATTAGTTAACTCACACAAATGCTCAACCAAATTTGGTATAAATATGCGTAAGAAGTTCATCTTACCGTTGAAGGCTTGGATCTCCTTTTTGTTGCACGGAAAGTCTATTTGTTGAATTGCCTCCACCCTAGAAGGATCAATGTGAATACCATCTTTGGAAATTATATGACCAAGGAGATTACCTTCCTCCATGGCAAAAATACTCTTCTTTGGATTTAAAGAAATCCCTTTCTGAAAAACAATCCTCAGGTGGTGTAAATGCTCATCATCAAAACTAGAAAATATTGTCAAGTCATCTAAGTAAACCACTAAGGAAACATCCTTCTCTTTAGCGAAAGCTATATTCATGGCTCGCTAAAAAGTGGCCCTGACATTCTTCAGCCCAAATGGCATATTGGCAAACTGAAAAGTCCCCAATGGTGTTGTGAAGGCAATTTTGTCTTGGCCTTTTTCGTGCACCAAAATCTGATTGTAACCTTAGTAGCCATCTAGTAGTGACATCTGTGATGCTCCAAATACTCTTTGCACAATATGGTCCATCTTAGGAAGAGGATAATTATCTTTCAGGGATACTTTATTTAGGTTCCGGAAATTAATGCACAACCTTATCTCTCCGGTCTTTTTTCATACCGGGACCAAATTTGAAACCCAATTAGAGAATCTAATTCGAACAATGATACCAGATTTAAATAATCTATTTACCTCTTTCTTGATAGATGACAATAGCTTTGGGTTGATCCTCCTCAACTTTTGTCTAAAGGGTTTTTGATCCAGCTTGATAGGAATGGTGTGCTGAATGATGTTCTTGTCATACACTTTCAAATCTGAGTAATTCCACGCAAAAACATCAGAAAATTCAGAAATAAACTTAACATACATAGCCTTTGACTCGGGAGATAATATTTTTAATAACTTAACAAGCTTGGGCTAGTTCGTTTTCCCAATGTTTACATCTTCAACTCCTTTGTCAGTGGGAACCAAGGTTGGTTTTCTCGCCACATCATCTTGATCAAGCAACTCCTCTAAAGGTATAAGACCTCTAGGAATAACATTATCCTTCAGCTGTAAAACATCCATCTAATTTACCTCAATGTCTTGTTCATCAGAATCACAAACATCATCAATGAAAGCATCCTTAAACTTCCATTCATTTTTAAGACAGGAATTAATTTCATTTTCATCCCATAAAACTTGCCAATATCTCAAATTATCAGGAATAGTAGGCCTATGTTTGACATGAATTTCAAATTTATTGCTAGAATTCATTGGAATTTTCAGATTGCTCGCTATTCTAGCAAGTGAATCAACAATGATGTTTTGACTTCTCAACATCGTTGTCAATGTGTATTCTGGAAACATTTTCAAGATATCTAGGACTGCATTCCTATATGCTCTCATCCGTGGATGCTTCGCTTGATATTCTCCTTTGACTTGTTTAATCACTAGCTCTGAATCAGCATAAACAAAAATCCTTTTTGCACCCAGCTTCTTCAAAATCTTTAGACCTTTAATCAATGCCTCATACTCTGCTTCATTATTAGAGCAATCGAAAACTAATTTATAGGAACACACTCTAACATTACTTGGAACTTTTCCTGGCTGAAAAATAGGACTTCGAATCCAAATTCCAATACCCGCACCATCTTTACCCAAAGCACCATCAAAGTCCAGGCTCCACAGGCTGTCTTCATCTTCCATATGTTGGAATTATGCTTTTGGTTTCAATCTTACCTTTGCTGGTTGTTTCATTTTTCTGTTCTTCACTGACTTTCTGCTCCTGTGGAGGCTGCTCCGAAGGAATTTCCACTTTTTTCTTTTCTTGATTAAGAACTGCTCTAAAACCATCAGAAATTTCTGGTACATCATCTACTTCTACGAGCTGAATATATACATTATTCAATCCACTATCAGTGTACAAAACAAAAGACTCTAAATCTGTATGTACAACATTTATCAAATGATTTATGGGATTTTCTTTACTAGTGATCATATATTTCATCTTCTTTTCCCAGTATAACTTCCTCAATTGACCGAAAACGGGGATCGTAGCATAAGAGAAGTCAAGTTTTAAAGTGCCTTTAAGTTTGGCTCCCCACGATCTAGACAACAACATACCAAATCCAGGTGGTATATCAGCTACTACCAAGTCCATCAAAACATTCTTGGCTGGGATTTGATCTAAGGAAACCACCAAATCTTTGATGAGACCATTGCAGCAAACTCTACCAGAATTAAATGAATATAAATCATGATATTGTCGGGTGATATCCAGGCCCGGGTTTTCCATGATAGACTTGGGCATCAAATTGTGGGAAGCTCCAGAATCAAGCATAACATTATGAAGAATATACTCATGCAGTCTAAGACTCGAATACAAGGGTGGGACTTCGCTATCTTCTAACTGACCTTCTATAGTTGGACCAAAAATAAATTCAGGATGATCATCCTCAACATTCACCATATCGGACAAAGGACCAATTTGCAGTATTCTAGACACATGGTGTTTGTAATGGCTATTCTTAACAAGCTTAATCAAAGGAATGAACACTTTCAATTTAGCAATTTCAATTTCTAAATTAAAAGATGTGACTTTTTCAACCTCTTTGACACTGATGTCCCTCTTATCTGTTTGCTCCTTCGTTGCACTATCCTTTTTTTTATTGTCTTTCTCTTTCACAACTGTACTTGTTGATGGATGATACCTTGCTAGGATTTTGATTGGCATGCTCCTTTCATTTTTTTTTTTATTGTTTGAGAGATCATTCTTTGACTGAAAATCCTTCCTCTTCTGAATAAGACTGATCGGTACATCCTTGCTCCTCAAAGAATATTGTTTCTGTTGTGCGCTCAAAGCATTCATGTAACCACACTGATAATCATCAAATTCGGACTCCAAAACAACATCATTTGCTAAGATGTAGTCCTCATCCTTTAGAATGTCGAAACTTTCTGCATACTTCTCATCTTCGGTAAGAAATATAGGCATACCATCTACAGTGAAGAAGTGATTTGTTTCAATTACGGATCTTCCTCCTCTTCTTCTTCCACTCGAACATAATTCTGTTGTAACAGAGTTCTGATCTGCTGTTGTTGATGTGCTAGTTGTTCCAGTGCTTTTTTCTCTCTTTTCTTGATTTGGAATTGGGGCTGTTGCTGCCCTCTAAAGTTTAGTTTCCGAATCTATGGTTTAGGTCTGTCTGTGATGGAAAACTGATCAACCATCCTTTCCATCGTTCGAATCAATGTATCCATTTTTACATCTGAAGTAGATGCTTCTTCTTTCATGGTCACTCTTTTCTTTGATCTCATTCTTTCTCTTTTGGCCAGCAATTTCGCTTCTATGTTCACAACATTCTTTTGCATGTCTTCTAGAGTTGTAGGATCATGCTCACGTAATTGATATGCCATATCGGCATCCAATCTATCTAGAAACTTAAGCAAAGCCAATCCCTCTGGTGGTTTGATATTTGTAGAGATAACATTGTATATTGCATTAAATCTCACACAATAGTCTTGCACACTCTCACCAACATTTCTTTTGATGTTCTCATATTCGGACAAAATCTGAAGGGGATTCTTCTTCACCTCCCACCGATCTAGGAATTGCCTCTGGAGGACAGGTAGAGTAGTGATAGAAGCTGCTGGTAGGGCTCTAAACCATTTCTGAACTTCTCCTCAAAAAAATTGTACAAATAGCCTCATCATCACATCTTCGATTTCAACTTCATGGAGGTCAAAGAAATCATTCATCTTGTCTACGTGCTATTGTGTGGTGATAGTTTGAGTGCCATCAAAGAAAGGTATTTTGGTTTGATAATTAGGGGGCATGGCACCAGGATTTTGAGGAAAAACAAGGGGTGCATATCAAGTAGCCATAACTGGAGGTGGGGGAGGTGGTGGATTTAAAACAAGGATTGGGATAGTCAGTATAATCATAAGGGGATTAACGATAGCTTGAGTGGTGTGAATAATCTGTGAAGAAGAAGGTGAAGGATGAGAGTTAGTTTGAGTGGTAGTAGATGCCATGGAAGTATTTCGAAAATCGAAAGATGGCCTATGAATCTTATTTTGCACCCAAGTGTTCAAGTTTGAAGAGATATTTTGCAAATGATCAAGTGTGTGAATAGGCTGTGACCCTGATTTATTGTGTGAAAACAAGCCTTCAATGGGGTTATAAAGGGATATAGAGGAATCAACAACTGTCTGATCAGTCAAACTTAAAGATTTACTATGAAATAAACTCTGCTCAAAATTAATATCAAACTCAATATCTTGCAAAGTGTTTAACATTTCCGGGAGTGAATTAACTCGAGGAATGAATATTTACTTGATTATTCTCTGGCTAAACTATATTTCTCTGCAAATTGCTTAGATTTTTGCCCAATTTATGAGGATCACTGACAATGTTTGGAGGATTCGAATATGGATTGGATCTGGTGTACTTTCGAGAAGCCAGTTTGTCTAATTTTGAAAATTACGATATTGCTTTACAACTTTCCAATTCAGCCTATGATTAACTTCTAAAAATAATCATCCACAAGCTTAAGAATTCAATAAAACATCTTACTGGGGTGATTAATTTCTGATCTTTCGTTCCCCAGTATGGTCGCTGCTATGTTAGCACCTGGATTGAACCTCAGGCCGAAGGAAGGCAATGCCAAGGTAACCAAAAACCACGCTTAGCCAAGTAGCTAGCCCTACTAGGCCAAGAGAGGGCTCTCTTAGTAAGGATCTCAGCCAAATTGACTAGATCTAGAAATTGATATTAGGCTAGGTATAGTAGCACAAGGTTTGATTTGATTTTGAAGGGTTTTGTTGGATCAAGAGGAGCTAAATAGTTAGGGCAAGGAAATTAGGTCAAAAATGTAGGGTATTCGATGGGGCAAGGTAGGCACAGCGATCATAACCTTAGGGTTTAATGGATGAGGTGAAAAGATAGGTGAGGAGCTAGCAAGAGGATGTAAAGCTCATGGATTATTCCTAAACTAAAGAAAACACAGACTGTGAAATGTCTACCCAAAACAAAGCATAGAACTTATGGACTCTGCCTTTCAAACTTGTATACATTCACATAAAGAGCATGAAATGATGAAATGGAATCAACAATACATTTAAACACATGAAAACATAAGAAAAACTGAACTGAGCATCATACCACATGGATCCCAAAAAAATAGCTCCAATTTTTTATTAATCTCCCGCTGTAACTCATACAAAATGATGTTTATCAAAGCCTAAGCATCCCACTGAGTCTAACCCTTTACAATGAGAAAGAAAAATAAGATCTAGAAATCAATTCAACCTCCTCCCATCCTCAGGGGTCAAATCCCTAAGATGAGGAACTAATCCATCAAAAACTGAACAAGAAACTTGAATCTTGGCAACCCTAACAACTTGCCTGTAAAAGGGAGGGAACAAATCCATTTGTCCTCAAGATAACTTTTGATCTAATGAATCTACCCTCCAGTAACTAATATACATCCTATTTACATGCCTAATCACCATTTACATCAGTAAAAAAAACCATCCATGAGAGAAAACCCAAAATTTACAGTCATGGCACAATAAAGTGAAAATTCAGCATAAAATTGTCCTATGCGCAGCGCCCAAGCTCTATGCGCAACACTTTTTTCAGGAACATTTTGGAGGTTTTCCCAGTGTCCAAATTGAGCTCATGATAGCTCATTAGAAATTTTGTCTTGTCTACTTTCCAAATCTGCCTTTAGTTTCCCATTTGGAGGTTATTTGACCCCTAAAAAATGGATTCTCCCAAGACTGCTTCTATGCGCAACACCATGGTCAAAAAAAGGGCAGAAAAGGTCATTTTTTGGGTGTTTTTTGACCTTATGGCTAACCAGTTTTGCTCCAAAATATTGGCAGCACAGGGTGCATGTACTCATAATTGTGAATCCAAAAATTTTGACCATTTCCTGATTGGATGCCCGTAGGAAAAGCGCAACTCTAGTGGCGTTGCGCATAGAGCCAATCTTTCTGAGTAAAAAATTGCTAAATTCTTCAAAAGGGAAAAAAATCTCAAAACTTACTCAAAATTTGTGGATAACACCACCATCAAGTGTCTGGGTTAGCCAAGGAAGCTTCAGCAAGAAACCTAAGCCTATCACCCTCCTTTTTTCCTTTGAGTGCTTGTTTTAGCCTCGTCTTCATTTGCTTGACTCTTATGTTACAAATCTTGTTCCGGGCCCTGTAATGGTGAGCCATGTGCCTAATGATTTGATTGTCCCCATTGGCCCTTTGTAGCAACTTCTCCAAATGTAAATTGACCTTGTCAAGCCATGTTTCTCTATCCTCCTCAATCTCCTTTTCAAGCCTTTGTTTTGTAGTCAAGGTGGCTACAGTTTCTTCCTCTTGCATTACTGATTTGCCTTTGTCACCTTACCTCTTTGCTTTGAGAAGTTCCAACTCCACGAGGGTTTGTTTGTCACTTAGCTGCTTGTTCTCTTGGTCAAGGTATGAAATGACATACTTAGCTCTCGCCAAGTTTTCCATTAGTGCTTGGATCTGTGCATCTTTTCCCCTTATGGTTATATTTTCATTTGTTGCCTCATCTTGAGCCTCCAAGTCGACTATCTCAATGCCATGATGGATGTGTGGTTGTTCTAGTCCATCATGTTCCATCAAATCAAATTTCCTTTCCTCTTCATCATTAATGCTTTCCCCCAACATCTTATCCTTTCCTTTATGCACTTGCTACACCTATTGTACCTGTTGTGTTGATGAAGAAGGCAAATCCCCTTCCACAGCTTGTGGAGCAAACATTTGCCTATGAGTTGATGAAGAAAGCAAGGCCCCTTCCATATCAGGTGGAGTAAACACTTGCCTATCAACTGCAACCAAATTTCTAGCCCCTCTCTGATATGTTTTGTAGGTTTCTGGCTTCTCAACAACTTTAGTCTCTTTAGCCTTCTTACTTTTCTTTACTTTGCCACTGCTGGAAGGCCTTTCTGCTTCTTGAGGCACCAGTAGAGGAATCCGAGGACCACTGAAGATGTCATTGGCAATAAATGTATCCCATGAGATGTTGAGGAGGTTGAGATGATGTAGCACAATCATCTTAATCAAGGAATAGCGATAAGTACTATTCATTTGCTGGGGGTATGGCCTTTTCTGTACAATGTAGGCCATCTTCTCAATGTTCCTGAATAAGAAGTACCAGATGTTCATCATTTTCACTCTTGTGAAGTGCATAAGAAGCCTAATATGATAGGTGTATAATATGGAAAATCTGCCCTCACATGTAAAATACTTCATAATGATCCTCATCATAGGGGTATACTTATCGTGAAGGAACCTGAAAGGAAAGGTCCTCTTATTTTAGTTCCTGTACCTGGATTTGATGTATGGCTCATAGTAGTGCTCATCCAAATCTTGTTCTTTATACCATTTCGCCCCCACATTCGAAATCCTTGTAGCATCAACAATGATGGAGGAGGAAACTATAAATGTCACCCCAGCAAGAGTTACCTTGTTATCACGGAGATTGGCTACAAAAAGCTTGGTCAGCTCAGGATGAGGTTGAACTCTTTGTACCTGCTCACAAGAATCGTAACACCCTAGATGCCTAAAACAAGAGACGGTCATATGAGAAGCCTGTAACTCTTTGATGTTTGATGGTTCCTCTATGATAATTCTGCCTCCCTTATGTGGTTTTCTCTGATGCTGAGTTCATCCCCATGCTTTCACTGCCACTGTTTTCCTCTTCCTCATAATCTTTATCCTCTTTATCCATGTTTTTTGAATTTGAAGCTTTAGAAAACCCTATAGAAGGTAATCAAGAAGTGAGTTATGGTGAATAGGGATAGGGGAAGGGGAGAGGAGTTTGTGTGATGTAGGATGAGATATGTATGATGTGAGAGTGAGAAGGAGGATATTTTTTAGTAGGGACTGTTTAGTAAGTAGGGGTTTAGGGATTTTTTTGGGGGATTAGGGTATAGGGGATAGGTGTATTTGACAGTAGGAAATAGGGAATAGGGGTGATATTTATGGATATGACAACAGATGTGGGAATGAGGGATGTGACAACAAGATGTGGGAATAAGGGATATGATAAGCAGGGAGGGTTTTTAGACAACCTAGAGTTTGAAAATTTAAATAGCAAACAAACTCAAAAATCGTGAAATGAGTGTTGGGAGGATGGTTTAAGGAGTGTACTTACTTTCTTGAAGGCTCTAGGTAGCAAAAGAGCGATTTAGATGGTTGTCAGGGTAGTCTTGGTGTTTGTTGGCCCTATGCACAACGTCGTGCAAAAATACACTAGTGCATAGGCTCTATGCACAACGCACTGGTTGTATGCGCAACACTCCCTGCTCTATGCGCAACGCCTCCATAATTTTTCCCTGTGCGCAATGCTTCTTGCTCAATGTGCAACGCCCACAGTTTGCTTAGCCACCAATTCATTTCAACTCCCTTTTCTCTCTTTGTCAAATGAGTATGATGAAGTTTGAAATCTTATATAGAGGGTGATTTTTTATTTTTCCTTAGAA